>JAWPHD010003608.1:25000-211597 GCA_037043455.1 Cyrtodaria siliqua | reverse complement strand
GGAATGCCTGGTTTTATGTCCCCATTAATACACGGGAATGCCTGGTTTTATGTCCCCATCATTACACGGGAATGCCTGATTTTATGTCCCCATCAATACACGGGAATGCCTGGTTTTATGTCCCCATCAATACACGGGAATGCCTGGTTTTATGTCCCCATCAATACACGGGAATGCCTGGTTTTATGTCCCAATCAATACACGGGAATGCCTGGTTTTATGTCCCCATCCGATGGATGAGGAAAAGGGAGAAGTTTTCCCCTTAAGACATAACAAAGTAACCAAGCGGTGGCAGCGAAGCTAGAACCTGCGATCTCCAGCATCAGAGTGGAACCCGCTATCCACTGGACCACCACAGTCCCTGTAAACAACACTGATATTGGCACTGTTGTCACTATCCTACCTTTACATTGGTCATGCTCATTATATTTCCACAGTCATCCATGTACTGCTTGAGATCTTTTTCCTGAAAAATACATAATACACACTTTACATAGAATTCTTTATACCCTCCAAGCAGGTGGGTGCGTATTATACATAGGTGCCTACTATATATGGTAAACTACGGTAACAAGGTCATTTTCTTTTAAACAGATTTTTTTCAACTTCCAGACGAATGGACGGACGGCTATGTAATCCGGCTAATAAAAGAGTTTTATGTACCATTGTAAACATATGGTTTCATGTACCATTTTATTAGTCCATTTTCTTTAAATACGATTTTAATAGACCTACACATTAGTGTACATCAACCTAAAAACCAAGTTTATAATTTAACATATAAATAACATATAAATCTGATTCACACTAATTTTTGGATGGAGCAATAGCTAAAATGAACACATTTACTAGTTTTACACACCAGAAGTCCCAATTTGATAATTACAATTATTATTGTCGAGGTGTATCATATGCCAAAATAATAACTGTCCAAAAATAATAACTGTATGAAGACCAATTACCGTAAACCCCGTTTAAACGCCCTAAAGGGTGTTGCATTTAATAAAAAAAAAGTGGTATATTATAGTATATATATATATAATATCAAACATAGTATTTGAGACTATAATGTACAAATTATACCTCTAAAATGTTTGTGCGGAGTTATTTTCCTAAACTAGACCTCAAATCAGTCTACTGGCAAGTGTATTTTTTCTATGCAATCTTTTGTTTTATGCCCCCACTCTCCGAATGTTTATACGGGGGTATATAGTATAAGCAAGCTTTGAAACCTTGAAACCAGTAATAATATATTAATCACATTTTTTTTGGTTTCTGAGACAATGATTATAATTTGCTGGCACCACCGCTAGGGGGAATGTTAGCGTAACATTCTTCTGTTACAACATTTTGTGTTGCATGATCAGCATCTCTGTTGTACACAGCAAAACTGTTATTTTTCAATAAAAAATGCACTGAAAATCTCTTAGGACATATCTATAAGCTAATCTACATTTAAAAGCTTCTCAATTCTCCAACCCACACTGTTCCGTACTCACAATGACACTTCCATTAACTTAATAACTGCCCAACAAATTGCTTTGTAATTGGATAGAAACACCCATTGTTCAAGTAAAACTCTGAAGCAGACGACACAAGATTTTGTCTAAGAATAGCTGTAGGTAATAAATATTCATTAAAGTTTAGGCAGAATAGGGAACAATGACAGTGCAAAAAATCAGCAAACACATTACAAATTTTCTATCTTGCAGCCTTATTAGATTGCTTAAAGCTTTCTTTTCTGCGGAACTAGAAATACATTCAAAACTGCTCATGCCACCAGATGCATTAAGCGGCCAATTGCGATAAGCTGCCACTCTTTAATGTGATCGTTTTCCTACTTTATTTTAAGCAGTCATTGCTCAACGTGACCAGAGGTACTATCTTCTGTAATATGATAATTACGTTAGCGACCACTAACAAGCTACTTTACAATGAGCCAATTAACGTATAGTGTCCGATCGAGATTATCACACCTTCAGTAATAACTGTTATCAATTGAAAATTGCAAAAAAAAATTGTAACAAACACTGTGAATCGCTACATTCTCGGTCATTTTGAATGAATGATACTTGATAGGCGAGAATTCTGGTTTGATTTGTCATGTGACATTTGTGATTATAATATCTGATTACAATAACTGACCTTGTCTTCGTAATTGAAAACAAAGCCTGTAAAAGTTCAAATGTCGACGGTTTTTAACAAACAACAATCATTTATCAAAAATTTACGAGGGGGGTTCAATATATTCTGTCACCGGTATTCGGAACTAACAGATACTGGAAATATAAAAAACTTCTTATTACAATCCTTCAAAGTATTCCCCCTGAAAAGATACACACTTTCAGAGTCGCGCTATCCATGACGTAAATGCAGCAAAGTAGTCTCCCCTTGGTATACTGTTAAGACACTGAAATATTCCGGCACTTCTGGAAGCATAGCGTCTACCAGAGGTTTTTCTTCAGCAAAGTGAATAGGAAAAAGTCACAGGGACTAAGGTCGGGAGAATAAGGTGGGTGTTCAAGCTGTACCACTTTTTCTTGCTCCAAGAGAGACTGCACAGTTTTAGCTTAGCTGGATGCCATTCAAAACTTTACTTGGGCGTTTTTTCTTGTGATTATTTTTAACTGCTTTGAGAACTCTGTCCTTGTAAAATTTAGTCGTGATGGTTTTTCCCTGTTTGCATGGGATTTGTACCACAGGGCCACTGGAATTAAAGAAAATTCCAAACAAAACCTTTTTAGCGCTTTTTGTTCGTTTTGCAATAACCGGTGTTGCCTGCTTTTTACCCAAACATTGTTTATTGTTTATCCGCCGCTGGGGCTCAGAATAGTACACCCACGTTTCATCTCCAGTGAGCAACTCAGAATTTTATCTAGGATGACAATTTTTGTATTTTTTAAGAAGATTTTTTGCACATTTTAAGCGTTTGGCCTTTTGTTCAGTTGACAGCAAAAGAGGGACCCATCTAGCACAAAGCTTCTTTAATTTCAAACAGTTGGTCAAAATGTGATGAGTTGTGCCTTCTGAGATGCCAAGACTATTAGCTATCTTAGAAAGTGTATACCGCCCATCTTCGTCTACCATGGCCTTCACAGCATCAATGTTCTCCTTTATTGCTGCAACAACAGGCCTGCCAGGACAGTTACGGTCTTGAATGCTAAGTGTTCCCCCTTTAAATGTATTAGCCCAAGGAAAAAACATTCTCAATGTCACGGCAGAACTGCCATGTACACGGCACAGTTCAGCATAAATCTCTTTTGCAGGTACTTTTAAAGCAACACTGGCTTTAATGTAAGCCCTAATTTCATTTTTTTTCTTCAGTTTTCATTAGCCACTATACAGGCGTGCGCATAATTCAACAATGGATATCTCCGTCAATTGTTATCGTATTAAACCGCTATTTTGCATGTACGTAGTTAGTGAAATCGCCTTCAAATGCACAAGTTTTCAGTGCGGTAATATAAGGCGGTTTCTACGGAAGCGCATTAGTGACAGAATATATTGAATGCCCCTCGTATCAATGCATTTCTTTAATTAACAATGTCGAAGCATAGATTGCTTACAATAAAGAAGGAAAAAACAACAACAATTTGCAAGTTTCTTCACTCACGCAAAATTACCGATGGTGGTGGTGGTGGTGTTGTGGGGGGCTTGGGGGGAGGTGGAATTACCAGGCAAGAAACGACCTTCTACTATGTAAGTTATTAAAACAAAACTATAACTTTTGCCAGCAAGTATATCCTAAAACATTTCAGTAGAATATTTACTTTTATTTTTCGTCACAGTACTTTAAAATAAGTGAACTCATATTCGGATAGTGCTATCTTCGGATATATTTTTATATTCGTTCTATTCAATGACCGTTTTAGTAAGCGACCATTTTCAGACACTCCCATTAATACAAGTTTGACTGTAGGTGTTCTTCACAACACATGGTGGACTGGATGGTTTTATATAAAAAATGTCTGACCGAGATTTATCAATAGAATCCATATTCCCTTCTTACCACTGCAGGTTCGAATCCCACTGGGAGCTCGATTTGTCAAGTGAAAAAGTGTTGATTCTTACGGATTGCATGAGGTATATAGTACTGGTTCTACCTAGGAAATATGGGGTGGTCTGCCTCTACCACAAAACATAGACCGTCAAATATGACCCGACGTGCTAAATATGACGTAAAACATCATGCAAACAAACAACCATAATGCCCTTCCCTAACAGTAAATCTTGTCACCAATCCACACACCAATGTGAAGCGAGCAACTTCCTGCCTTCTCTGTGTGTTTAAACATTCTCATAAACTCGTGAAATTATTATTTACAATTGAACAATAAACCGTGATATATTACAAGATAATTCACCGTAAACGATGTTCTATTTCTAGTCCAATACCCCTAAAATGTGAAAATAACGCACACATCTGAAATCTTTCGCATTGCTTTGCTTACTCTCCTAACGTTGCAAACGTTACAGCGATATCTTTCGCATTGCCTTACTTATTCTCCGAACGTTGCAAACATTAGTGATATATCGTTGAATATAACAATATTTTAAACTAGGCTATATAGTGCAGGTGTATTAGAATCTACATCACTGGAATCTATACCAGTGACAATGATGTATTAACATGACAATTGTTAATAGAGAAAGATTTCATTGTTTTGCGCTATTTTCAAAGGTTCTGGTTTGAGAAATTATTGTTTTCAATTGATCTCCAAAAACATGATATAATCAAGATACAGTTAACGATGTTCCGTATCTTAAAGGGACACACAGCAATCTGGATTATTTCAAAACTCACGGAGTCATAACTTGCAATAATTATTTGAATAGTTGAAAGCAAATTATTTTTCACAATGCTAATTGTTGACTATATTATACTGAATAATATATTTAGATCTATGGTAGAATAATGGAGAAACATTTTAAATTCCGAATTTTATTGCCTTTAATTTAATTATATGCAAGCGGGTTTAAAATCAAAACTTACAAATCAGTGCTACTTTTAATGCTCGATAAAACTTCAAGATTGCCGTGTGTGCTGTGTGTGCCTTCAAATATACACATGTAGTGACAAAGGTGGCGGTAACTTACCAAATATACACATGTAGTGACAAAGGTGGCGGTAACTTACCAAATATTCAAAGACTAGAGTTAGATAACTTACCAAATATTCAAAGACTAGAGTTAGGGACTTCTCCGTGTGTATAATATCATGTAATGTGACAATATTTGAATGTTTGAGCTCCCTGAGAAGAGAAACTGAAAAAGAACAAAACGTGCAAATATTAAGAGTAAATAAATACTGAAAAGGGAGATCTTTTGGTAGCAACAAACACAACTAATGGAATAAAGCAGCAGACTCTGCTTTAATGAGTCTGTTCATGAGAGGGTGCCACCGTGGCCATGATAATCAAGATGAGTCTGTTCATGAGAGGGTGCCTCCGTGGCCATGATAATCAAGATGCTGTGTCCATGAGAGGGTGCCACCGTGGCCATGATAATCAAGATGAGTCTGTTCATGAGAGGGTGCCACCGTGGCCATGATAATCAAGATGAGTCTGTTCATGAGAGGGTGCCACCGTGGCCATGATAATCAAGATGCTGTGTCCATGAGAGGGTGCCTCCGTGGCCATGATAATCAAGATGAGTCTGTTCATGAGAGGGTGCCACCGTGGCCATGATAATCAAGACGCTGTGTTCATGAGAGGGTGCCTCCGTGGCCATGATAATCAAGATGAGTCTGTTCATGAGAGGGTGCCTCCGTGGCCATGATAATCAAGATGCTGTGTTCATGAGAGGGTGCCTCCGTGGCCATGATAATCAAGATGAGTCTGTTCATGCGAGGGTGCCTCCGTGGCCATGATAATCAAGATGCTGTGTTCATGAGAGGGTGCCTCCGTGGCATGATAATCAAGATGAGTCTGTTCATGAGAGGGTGCCTCCGTGGCCATGATAATCAAGATGAGTCTGTTCATGAGAGGGTGCCACCGTGGCCATGATAATCAAGATGCTGTGTTCATGAGAGGGTGCCTCCGTGGCCATGATAATCAAGATGAGTCTGTTCATGAGAGGGTGCCTCCGTGGCCATGATAATCAAGATGCTGTGTTCATGAGAGGGTGCCTCCGTGGCCATGATAATCAAGATGAGTCTGTTCATGAGAGGGTGCCACCATGGCCATGATAATCAAGATGAGTCTGTTCATGAGAGGGTGCCTCCGTGGCCATGATAATCAAGATGAGTCTGTTCATGAGAGGTGCCACCGTGGCCATGATAATCAAGATGAGTCTGTTCATGAGAGGGTGCCTCCGTGGCCATGATAATCAAGATGAGTCTGTTCATGAGAGGGTGCCTCCGTGGCCATGATAATCAAGATGCTGTGTCCATGAGAGGGTGCCTCCGTGGCCATGATAATCAAGATGAGTCTGTTCATGAGAGGGTGCCTCCGTGGCCATGATAATCAAGATGAGTCTGTTCATGAGAGGGTGCCACCGTGGCCATGATAATCAAGATGAGTCTGTTCATGAGAGGGTGCCTCCGTGGCCATGATAATCAAGATGAGTCTGTTCATGAGAGGGTGCCTCGTGGCCATGATAATCAAGATGAGTCTGTTCATGAGAGGGTGCCTCCGTGGCCATGATAATCAAGATGAGTCTGTTCATGAGAGGGTGCCACCGTGGCCATGATAATCAAGATGAGTCTGTTCATGAGAGGGTGCCACCGTGGCCATGATAATCAAGATGAGTCTGTTCATGAGAGGGTGCCTCCGTGGCCATGATAATCAAGATGCTGTTTTTAAAACTTTCTCGCCTCTCATCGCTTCAGGTTCGAATTCCACAGTGAGAAAGTGTCGATTCTTACGGATGGCGGGAGGTATACAGTATTTCTTACGGATGGCGGGAGGTATACAGTACTTCTTACGGCTGGCGGGAGGTATACAGTACTGGTTCTACCCATGAACAAGGCCGCCGCCACGGGCTGTCTCCCCTTCTGAGGTTTTGTTCATTCACAACGAGGGTTTGTTTTGTTGGGTTCGTAAGAGTGTATATATCTATCTTAGTTTTTATTGGGTGGTACTTGTGAACGTGGATTTTAAAAATTATATTCAGAGATAAATAATTTAAGAAAACTGGGGAAACTATTGGCTGTCGATTTGAGTGTAAAGTTAAGGTCAAGGTTAGTAGAGGGGCAGGGTTTGATCTGAAGAGTAGAGGAAACACCTTTTAACATTTTAGTCCTAAAGCAAAATATATAATATTAAGATATATTTGTTAATATGTATATATATAAAATACAAAACGAAATAAATTTAAAATGCATGAGAACATAAACTGAAAGAAAACAAACCAGAATACAAGACCTCAGACTGAGGGTGTCTCGCTCACCGCGGCAAACGGCATATGAAATATTTTATTGAATTTGTGCTTAAATGATGTCCACCAAAGACAACACTTCATATGACCAAGTATTAAATAAACAAGAGCTGTCTGAGAACAGCGCAGCTCGACTATTCGATTTTTCAGAGAATAATACATTTATAGCTAGTATATACCATCAGAAAACAAGGCTACAACAATGTGGGGTGGGGTTGGGAGCACAACATAACTATGTGTAAGAATTGACAAAAGCAACACAGAAATATGTAAAAAAAAAAAGTTTCAAGTGGGGTATGGGGTGTGGGGGACAGCGGGGGGAGAGGCGGGAGTGGGTTGAGTGCGGGGGGAGGGGCAACATATATGTGTAAGAATTGACTAAAACAACAAAGAAATATGTAAAAAAAAAAAAGAAAAAAAAGTTAAGAAATGACTAAAACACAGAAAAATGTAAAAACAACAACAACAAAATTAGATTTTCAAGTGGGGGTTGGGTGGGGGGAGCGGGGGTGAGAGGCGGGAGTGGGTTGGGGGTGGGGGGGGGGGGGAGGGGGCAACATATGTGTGTAATAATTGACTAAAACAATAAAGAAATATGTAAAAACAAAAAGAAAAAAGTTCCAAGTGTGGGGCGGGGTGTGGGGGGGGGGGGGTTGATGGGGTGAGAGGGGTGGGGGGGGGAGGGGGGTTGCAACATATATGTGTAAGAATTGACAAAAGCAACACAGAAATATGTAAAAAAATATATAATAGTTTCAAGTGGGGGTGGGTTGGGGTGGGGGGTGGTGTGGAGTGGGGGTGAGGTTGAGAGGCAGGAGTGGGTTGGGGAGGGGGTGGATGGGGCAACATATATGTGTAAAAATTGACTAAAACAACAAAGAAATATGTTAAAAAAAATAAAATAATCAAGTCTGGGGCAGAGTGGGGGTGATGGGGTGAGAGGTGGGAGTGCGTTGGGGGTTAGGGTGGGGGGGGGGGGGGGGGGGGGGGGCAACATATGTGTGTAAGAATTGACTAAAACAACAAAGAAATATGTAAACAAAATAAATAAAAAATTCAAGTGTGGGCCGTGTGTGTGTGGGGGGGATGGGGTGAGAGGCGGGATGGGGGAGTGGGGGTGCGGGGAGGGTTGCAACATATATGTGTAAGAACTGACAAAAGCAACACAGAAATATGTAAAAAAAACAAAAACAGTTTCAAGTCTGGGGCGGGTTGGGGGTGGGGGGGGGGGATGATGGGGTGAGAGGTGGAGGGGGAGGGGGGGGTGGGGGCTGGAGGGTTGCAACATATATGTGTAAGAATTGACTAAAACAAAACAGAAATATGTAAAAAAAAATAAAAAAAATATAAAAAAAAAGGTGTGGAGGGGAGGGGGGGCGGGGGTAGAGTGGGGGGTGGGTGGGGGGAAGGAGCCCATGACCCAATATGGGCGAAGTAATAAGATACGTAATGCTATAACAAATACCAAACCAAAATTATAGATATATACATGCTTACATGCAAACCTAGATCTGCATTTATTGCACATTTTATGGGCCATCACAATTTGGGTTCCATGGGAGCCCAGAATTTGCAGAAGACAAAATTACTTATCCAACCCTTTACAACATACTATAAGGAAACCAATTCCAAAATTTAGTTCAGCTAGAACAAAAAATGTAAGAGATATAGACCTGTAAACACAGCTTACACGCAAAATTTGATGTGAAACAGACATATTTTAAGGGCTATCAAAATTTGGGTTCCATGGGAGCCCAGGGGTTACAGGAACCAAAATTACTTAAGCAGCCCTTACGATAATGCTATAAGGAAGCTAATGGCCAAATTTGGTTGTGCTAGGGTAAGAATTGTAAGAGATATAGACTTGTAAACACAGCTTACACGCAAAATTTGATGTGAAATGGGGCACATTTTATGGGCTATCATAATTTGCGTTCCATGGGTTACAGGAATCAAAATTGCTTATGCAGCCCTTAAGATAATGCTACAAGGAAGCCCATGAACAAATTTGGTTGTGGTAGGATAAGAAATGTAAGAGATATAGACTTGTAAACACAGCTTACACGCAAACCTTGATGTGGGACGCCGACGCCGGGGTGATTACATAAGCTCTCTTATTCTTCGAATAGTCGAGCTAATAAAAGCGAGGTAATCATATATGACCTTGACCTTGGTAATTTTGGCATTATGTGATGATCCTTGACCCAACAAAGCATCTACACAATTTCAGAAAAACTCGAGCAGGGATTGTTGAGATATAAAATGTGGCCGCCGCCACCGCCGGAAAAGTGACTGCTATGTCTCGCTATCTACTTTCGTGGGTGAGACAAAAATGAATAAGTCCCATTTAGTATGAAGTCAAGGTCAAGGTCATTGGTGGGGTTGGGGTGGGGATTAATGACAGTATAATGGATTACCCAGTAAATTCATACAAAGTTCCAAAGCCTATTGAAGGTATTGGAGATATATACCTTCCAAAATACTTTACCAAAAACTTTAACCAAGAAAATTTGACTGTCTTTATAGTCAAGGTCAAGGTCATTGGTGGGGTGTGGCTTAGTGAAAGTGTAACGGGTTGTTAGCCCAGTGAATGTTCATAAAAAGCATATATACTTCCAAAAAAATTTAACCGAAAACTTTAAACAAGTGTTGACGGCGCTGTCGCCGCCGCTGGAAAAACGATCCCTATGTCTCGCTTTTTTCTTCGTTATGCGTGTGTTTGTATTAACTTTTAAAACTGATTTTTTTTTTTTGAGAAACGATAATGTCTTAGAGGGAGGGAAGTACTTAACTAATGGAAGTGTCTAAATGTAAACTTACCTCAAAACATAGTTCAGATTATTTGCAAAAATGTTAACATGACATGAGCTGACAATGTTAACATCTTAAAAGATATCTCTTACTCTATTAAATGTTTCCCTCCTAAATCCAAAGTTAAGATATTTTCAAAGACGTTTATGGTGTATATCTCAATAAGATCACCGCAGTCAAATAACACTAGAATATATTTGTTTAAAAAAGAGATTGTGAAAGAATTGGAGTGTATCATTCGACTGAATGAAGATATTACATGTAAGGACCAATCAAGTACAACATTTACCTTCTCTAATGGCTGTACAAGGTGCCCCCTCTTCATGTTCCAGACGTATTTCTTTGAGGGCCACAAGATTGTCTGTTAACCTACTTTTACCTTTGAACACTGTTGCATATGTACCCTAAAACAAAGAAAATGCCAATAATATTAACTAATACATAACATGTTTATTAAGTGACCAACAAAGTCATAAAATTCATCTGTCACTAATACAGCGTTTATTACGTGATCAATAAAATCACAACTAATATATAATTTGTGATTATAATTTACTAAGTGACCAACAAAGGCTCTATTAACAATGTCCTGAACTGATTTGCTACTATCAGTTGATTGCTATCATGAAACTCAGAACCACTTAAATAATATCCGGTATTGGTCTGAATGTGTACTCATGGTGGGTCAACCTTTCCATAAAAACACTTACTGCCCGTGCTGAACATTATAACATTAGAAGTTGGTTGTATGACATCATGTGACTGAGAAAAGCCATGAGGCAAATTTTGGACTGTGCCTATGCCGTGATTCTCAGGGCAAGTTGATCAACAGATTTTACATGAGTACATTGACCTTTTATTAACGAATGCTAATAATCTCAATGAGGACAATTAGTCCTGGTCTTCAGATTTCACTCTGAAGGGTTTGTATTGGCCATATACAGTTGATGGATTCTCTACACTTGTTACAATAATGGAGAGGAGTGCTTTAATATCAATTTATGGATATTCAATATATTTATTGTTATATGCATTTGTATTTACCATTTTATACCAATGTGACTCATTAAGGTTGACAGATATACTTGCCGAGAAGTTGACAGATGACCGTATTTTTTTAATGGTACTCATTCAGGTTAAAAGATACACTGGCAGAGTTGAAACATGATAGTTTTATTTAATCTTTTTATTTAAATCGTCCGCGTATTGGTCTTTGGTAACTAGCATTATCCTTCATGTCCAACTCTCAAAACAGAATAATCAATTGGATTTTATAGTCGGCACCAACAGCTAAGGTCATATGGTGACTTTTCCAGCTTCCGTTTTTGTGCACAGGCAGGCACCTGAGTAGAAGTACAGATGCTCTGTAAGGCAGCTGGATAGCTTTCTCACATAGATTTCTATTGAACCCACATTGGCAAGCGATTTCAAATCAGAGACTAACCACTCTGCAACGGACGACCCTCAAGAGACGAATTGTAACTATGAAGATATGTAAACATTAATTGAACATTTCACAGGTAATTACACATATTTTTCTTAGAGGTTCGACACACAGTTAAATCTACACAGGCAGTAATTTGTTGCATTTTCCATACAATATCAATGGAAATATCATATATGGACAAACCGTATCTCTAGATAAGGAAAGCTTATCGACACTGCATCAATCTCCATTACTTGAGCATCTATTCAAATTTACCACACCAGTCCATTAGCACTCCGTGATTTACATAATAAATAATGCTTACCTCACCGAGTTTGTCAAGTTTTGTATAAGATTCTATCTTGCCGAACCCAATTTCAGACTGAAAGAAAAATCAACAGTTCTAAATGTTACCATGTTATCAAACTGGAACTAAATTCTACACCCAGCACTAATTACGGCTCATGACATGGACAAGAATAACGAGTGACGTCAATGGTGTTGTGACCATGACAACACTTGTCAACTCCAGGTGCGGATACTGACCTGTGGCTGGCAGTGTCAGGTTCTATATATAACCTACTGACCATTTTATCATCATGAGCCAAATGTTCAGCTGTATAACCATCTCAATACATGATTTTTTTATAACTTGCACTGACCAACTCACAATCCAGCATGAAAGGACACTCCATTGACCAACACTAAATTACACAAACATAGAGGGAATTATTCGGGCAATCCTTGAAAACTTCTGAACTCATTCAAAAAAAAATTATAACCCTAGCTACCAATTATCAGCAGAGACGGTTTGGAAGAGTACTTTTAATAACTGGCTTACTATAAAAACAACAATTACTTCAACTCTGTGACTTACCAAAGATTTTCTTCTAGATCGCCGACTCAAGGCGCCTTCTGGTGTAAGACTCTGTCTTGCCAGAAAATGACCCGGTAGACGAATATCTGCTGGCAATGACAACCGCTTTGTCACCTCCTGTAAGATAAAATGTATTTATTACTTGGTGCATTTTTTACTTTTAGATCCCACCAAGAGTCCGGAGTAAGACAAAAAATCCACACTGGGCAGTGGTCTGCAGCTCTTAAGAACACAGCTTTAACCACCGAGCTACCAAGGTCGCCCAATTAGATCTTAAAATTATTTCAGAACTGAAAGAAAAAAAGGTCCTACTGTGATTAGCGTGCATTCCAGCTAAGACCTATATTCAATCATTAGACATTTCAAAGAACTTGGCAGAGAACATCGATTTACATTTACCAACTACAATGCCAGTAATACAATGCCATTAATAGAAGTTCTTTCCGTTTTCAAAACCAATTTATATTTCTGTAAATTTTCATTGAAATGTTATACCTATAGGAGATTATATTTATGACAAATTTATTTTCTAAAGCTGGTGAAAAGCACGATAATTAAGGTTTCCTCTTCTGGTAAAATTACAAACAAGTACTCATAAGTTAGTTGTTGACGAAGGTATAAGAAAATTCCTCATGATGACAGAATATGTATGTTATGCAATTTAGAGGTTGAAAATGAATTCCTAATAATTCATTTAGAAAAACTTTCGGGAAGTAAGTGTTATTTATAGTCAATCATTTTCTCAAATGAGTAATATTGAAAAGTTTAAATACTGTTAAAGAAATGATTATTTAGCGTAGTAAAAATTTAGCAAAGTAGATGATTTTTGAAGGTTTTGAGCATATTAGTGCAATGATGAATTAGCGCTCGGCCATAAACTCAATTTTAATATACATGTATGCACTCTCGTTTGCTACGCAGAATTTCGACAATTTCCGGCAATTTCTTATTATTATTTCCCATCATCCTATTATTCCCAATCGGTCATCTTCGACGCGGCAGTTTCGATTGCTTTTATTTGTTAATCATGCCTTCAGGCTGTCAACAAAATAGTTTTGTATAAAACTGCAACACAGTGATGATATGCACAACTAAGCGTGGTACTGATCATCCCTGAAAAGTTTCGTTGAAATCTGGCCAGAGGTTCAGGAGAACTAGTCCAGACAAAATGTGTGTATTTAAACCTTTAAAGGGCCATAACTACACCAAAACTCATTCAATCGGAACACGGAGACGATATGCACAACTAGACCTGATACTGAGCATCGCTACAAAGTTTCGCTGAAATCCGGCAAGCGGTTCAGGAGAACTAGTCCAGACAAAGTTTGTATATTAAAACCTGACAAAGTTTGTGCATTAAACCTTTAAAGGGCCATAACTCGACTTGGTACTGATAATCCCTGCAAAGTTACGCTGAAATCCGGCCAAATGAAGGTCCTATCAATTCGATTTGGTTAGTTTTCAAACTCGTCCAAGATTTCATTGATAGTAACAATCTGGTAAAGTTTGGTAAAGATTGGACAAAATATGAAGGCCCTATCGTCTTGAGGCAATTTTTTTTAACTAAATCAAGGGCCGTAACTCTGGTGTTACCCGTCCTATCTGGCTGGTTTTCGAACTCGTCTGAGCTTTAATTGTTATCAACAATTATGGCCTTATCGTGTTAAAGAGGCCAAATTATACTGTATTTCAGAAAATCAAGGGCCATAACTCCGACGTAAATGGTCCGATTTGGCTGGTTTTCAAACTCGTCCAAGCTCTCATTGATATAAACAATCTGGTAAAGTTTGAAAACATCGGATGAAAAATGAAGGCCCTACCGCATTAACGCGCCAAAATATAACAATTTTAACTAAGTCAAGGGCCATAATCCAGTGTTACTGGTCCCAACTGGCTGGTTTTCAAACTTATCCAAGCTTTCATTGATATCAACAATCTGGTAAAGTTTGAAAAAGATCAGATGAAAAATGAAGGCCCTATGGTGTATGTTAACAAGGTTAAATTTTTCAGAAAATCAAAGGCAAAACTTGAACATTGACGCCTTTGCCACCGCCGGAAAAGCAACACCTATGTCTCTCTTTTTCTTCGAAAAGGCGAGACAAATTGTTCTTTTTTTAGCGAACATCTTGAATTAGCGCACGGACAAAGTCTGCTAACAGTGCTAAAATAACATGTCCGCTAAATAATCAGTTCTTACAGTACATTCTCCCAAGTAAAGACTATGGCCTTAATGAATTAAGTTATTACCTTTGTAATCTAAGAACAAATATGTTGACTCAAATATTATGTTATCAAGGAAGAATTGAAATGTGATAATGTATTAAATTTATATTAAAATAATCCGTATTTCCCCTTATAAGAGTGTCTCCTCCCTCACACATACAACCCTTTAAAAAAAAAAAGAAAAAAAAGAAGATTAAATAAACAAAAGGTCTTCAAAATTCAATAAGTTTTGATCTTTTGTATCCAAACACCCCACTTAAAAATCTTCTTTTTTTTTTACATTTTATAAGAGCACCTCCCTGGTATTTTGCATAGCGTCCTGGTATTTTGCATAGCGCCCGACTGCTACTATTAAGAGAAATACGGTAGAAATCTTTGTATACAGGACAGATTATGTTAATCATGATATATATATTCATGCACGACATTTGAATTATCTGAACTTGTATGTTTGAATGTTATATTTGTTTTGCTGTATTGGAATATATATATACAGAAAGGAAAAAGAAACGCGACATGGGAATTTCCGTTATATTTTGTATATACTGCACATTTAATTCCATATATATTCCATGGAAATCCCAAGATGTTTGTGAAAAAAACAGTTCCACTTAGAGTAAGGACACAACTGTGATGTTGTAGATGTTTTAATGTAACAAGAAATTCATAAATGCTGAAGTTCCTCTTTGAAAAATTGAGCCAGTTCAGTACTGTATTTAATGTAAAGAGTTTGCAACATTTTGCATCTTAAGTTTGCGCTAAACGCATACTCTGTCAATAATGAAACTTTGCAGGAATACTATTTGCTGTGTTACGTGTTGTTTTAGTCTTTTTTCCGAAAGGAAAGATCTTATGTAGCCATGTACCATTTGATTAACAGCAGCATATTGTACATACAATATATAGCGGATATTCCCGTGTCGCGTTTCATTTTCCTTTCAGTATATATATATATATACCAATAAACTTGAAAACAAGAGGCCCAAGTGGGCCTGTAGACGCTCTACTTGTATGATGTGATTCAAAAACAAGAAACATGTTTCCTATATATAACTCTATGTAAACTTTGGGATATCGTGGCCGCCATTTTGAATATTTGACGACAACGAAAAACACAAAGTATATGATATTTAACTTGATAGAATAAGTGGTAATATGTTGTTTGATAAATGTCCTTAAATTTGACCTAAGTTTAGCCATGGTGGCCATCATGGATGACTGGAGGCCCCAAAAACACAAATCTGAGGGGGACTAACCCAACGATCATTGTGATAAAAGTTTCAACAAAATCCTTCGAGAGGTTTCAGAGAAGATGTCAATTTTAGCCTTTTCCTATATAACTCTATGTAAACTTTGGGTCATCGTGGCAGCCATTCTGATTATTTGACAATAACAAAAAACACAAATTTGATAGAGGCCAACTCAAGGAACATGTATATGATATTTCACTGGAATGGATTAAGTGGTTTCTCTTAAATCTCTTTAAATTTGACCTAATTTTAGCCATGGTGGCCATTTTGGATAACTGACGGCCGCGAAAAAATCAAATCTGAGGAGGACTATCCCAAAGATCACTGTGAATAAATTTCATCAAAATCCTTCAACCGGTTTCAGAGAAGATGTCATTTTTAGCCTTTTCCTATATAACTTTGGGTTGACGTGGTGGCCACTTTGATTATTCGACAATAACGAAAAACACAAACTTGACAGAGGCCAACCCAAGGAACATGTTTATGATATTTCACAAGAATGGAATAAGTGTTTTCGGAGGACATGTTGTTAGAAATTTCCTTAAATTTAAGACATGGCGGCCATCTTGGATGACTGGCAGCCGCGAAAAACACAAATCTGAGAGGGGCTATTCCAAATATCATTGTGATTAAGTTTCATCAAAATCTTTCAGGCGGTTTCAGAGAAGATGTAATTTTCAACCTTTTCCTGTACTTTGGGTCGCCGTGGCGGCCATTTTGATTATTTGACGATAACGAAAAACACAAACTTGATTGAGGCCAACCCAAGGAACATGTATATGATATTTCACAAGAATGGAATATGTGGTTTCTTCGGAGATGTCGTTTGAAATTTCCCTAAATTTGAGCTAGTTTTAGCCATGGCGGCCATCTTGGATGACTGGCGGCCGCGAAAAACACAAATTTGAGAAGGAATATCCCAAATATCATTGTGATTAAGTTTCATCAAAATCTTTCAGGCGGTTTCAGAGGAGATGTCGATTTTAACCTTTTCCTACATAACTCTATGTAAATTTTGGGTCGACGTGGTGACCATTTTGATTATTCGACGAAAACGAAAAACACAAACTTGATAGAGGCCAACCCAAGGAACATGTATATGTTATTTCAGTAGAATGGAAGAAGTGGTTTCGGAGGAGATGTCGTTTGAAATTTCCTTAAATTTGACCTAGTTTTAGCCATGGCGGCCATCCATCCTGGCCATCATGGCAGCCGCGAAATCTGAGAGGGGCCCTCACAAGTAACATTGTGATGAAGTTTCATCAAAATCCTTCAAGTGGTTTCAGAGGAGATGGCGATTTTATAAAATTGCTAGCAGACAGACAGACGGACGACAGACGAAAAGTGATCGCATAAGCTTGCCTTGCCTTTGGCCAGTAGAGCTAAAAATGAGTAATTCCCTCTTGTAAGCAGACAGTGACCATCTAACGTAACAACCAACTTCACAAAGCAAGACAGACAAACAGCATATATACCAATTGATGGACAGAAGGACGCACCGTTGAACAGCTACATTGTGCAAAATAATCACTGTGGGGTTATTTGGACATCCTACGGCCAACACTCATTGGATAAGTGAGGTTAAAGAACCCCACTTATTGATACCCACTTACGCCCATTATGCTTAATGGCAAATGTGACCTACAGACAGACAGACCTACAGACAAACCTAGATCGACCGACCGACCGAACGACCGACCGACCGACCGACCGACCGACAGACAGACAGACAGACAGAGACAGTCAAGGTTAAGCAAGGCAACGTGACAGACAATGCAAGACAATGTGACAGATAATCTGTGTTTACCAATGACGTCTTTTGTCGGTAATGTGAAGCCATATCTGTGAATTATCAATTATTATTTATTCCAGCACAATACTGCCTCCATGCCTGACAGTCTAGCATTAAATGACCAGCACAAATATTGCAGCCAATCAGTAGTGTGTATATATAGACTCTGTCATCGCCATAGTAACAACTTGTCAACTAAACATTAATTATTACTGTGACAATCCTGTAGAAGCAGGGTCAAACAAATCTTGAATTATCGTGGTAGCCCACAGATATTGAACTTGGTAGTCCGGAATGCGTGAGACGGTCTCATTCTTCATTGGGTTAGTGTCGAATGGGGAGGGGTATTTTGAGTTTTTAATAATTATTCGAGTTATCTGGGGAACGAAACCATTGTGGACGCGTGGATTTAAATCTTATCTTGAATAATTAGCCGTGAAAACAGTGGTGTTGATTAGAGCTTAAATCTGGTTTTGACGGGCTACTACACATGCAAATTTGTAATGTAGTAACCCGACCGACTCTTGATAGAAATTTCTGGTAGCCCGGACATCAACTTTTGGTAGCCCATGGGCTCCGGGCATGTGATTTGTCAGACCCTGAGAAGTAATAATCCCATTGTCATGATTTAACAGTCTATGACAAGTAGAAACCTCAGAGACCAAAGTACATAGACACTTCAATAACTGATGTACACAGAAACTTCAATACCTGAAGTACACAGAAACTTCAATGACTAATAATTCAAGTACACAGAATTTTCAATGACCAAAGAACAAAGAATCTTCAATGGGCAGAGGTACACAGAACTTTTAGTGACAGAAGCGGCTGTCCGGAGGATAAGTCAAGGTGACTTTGGGGAGGACATACCAAGATGACATGTGGCTTGAATGAGGACGTACCAAGATGACAGATGGATGGAATGAGGACAAGTCAAGCTGACATGTGGCTTGAATGAGGACACACCAAGATGACAGGTGGCTGGAATGAGGACATACCAAGATGACAGGTGGCTGGAATGAGGACACACCAAAATGACAGGTGGCTGGAATGAGGACAAACCAAGCTGACAGGTGGCTGGAATGAGGACATACCAAGATGACAGGTGGCTGGAATGAGGACATACCAAGATAATAGGTGGCTGGAATGAGGACATACCAAGATGACAGGTGGCTGGAATGAGGACATACCAAGATGACAGATGGCTGGAATGAGGACATACCAAGATGACAGGTAGCTGAAATGAGAACACACCAAGATGACAGGTGGCTGGAATGAGGACATACCAAGCTGACAGGTGGCTGGAATGAGGACATACCAAGATGACAGGTGGCTGGAATGAGGACACACCAAGATGACAGATGGCTGGAATGAGGACACACCAAGATGACAGGTGGCTGGAATGAGGACATACCAAGATGGCAGGTGGCTGGAATGAGGACATACGGAGATGACAGGTGGATGAAATGAGGACACACCAAGATGACAGGTGGCTGGAATGAGGACATACCAAGATGGCAGGTGGCTGGAATGAGGACATATGGAGATGACAGGTGGCTTTGGGGAGGACAAGTCAAGCTGACGACCGGTGACTTTGGGGAGGACCTACCAAGATGACAGGTGGCTGGAATGAAGACAAACCAAGATGACAGGTAACTGGAATGAGGACATACCAAGATGAAAGGTGGCTGGAATGAGGACACACCAAGATGACAGGTGGCTGAAATGAGGACACACGAAGATAACTGGTGGCTGGAATGAGGACATACCAAGATGACAGGTGGCTGGAAAGAGGACATACCAAGATGACAGGTGGCTTTGGGGAGGACAAGTCAAGCTGACAGGTGACTGCAATGAGGACATACCAAAGATGACAGGTAACTTTGGGGAGGACAAGTCAATCTGACATGTGACTGCAATGAGGACATACCAAGATGACAGGTGACTGGAATGAGGATGTTGCATAACATGTTTGCAATTATTCATTTCAATTTTTTTTCTTCCTAAAATGGAAAATCTAATTTGATGTTCACAGTCATACCAAGAAATTGTATATGTAACATATCAAAATATGAACAAAATGATAAATGAAGATATAGAACTGTAAAATGTGTTGAATTTTTTGGGGAGTCTATTTTATAAAATAACATTTTCTCCCATTCTTCCTAACTTCATCATAATGTCTTCTTTAGTATTTGTTTTTCCAACCATCAAGACAGGTGTCCCAGGAACAAAATATTTTGTTAATAAGAGCAACACCTAGCGGCGAATATACGCCCATTGTTGGCAAGGTTAAGTTCCAGGTTAAACCTTTTTTCAAAGAAAGATAATTCAAAAATATGAATTGGAGAGTTATGGGCCTTTATAAGATGTATTAAATGGATCATGTTGAAGATGTGTGTAAAGTTTTATTGTTGTACACCTAATACTTTCAGTCTTTGAATTAACCCACTAGCCCGAAGGTTGGGGTCTGTCATTCAGCCTAGTGAAAATTTGGAAATTTACATAAATAAAATGTTTCAGTTTTCTATGAGTACCGTATATAAGAATTTGGGCTAGTGACTAAAATTTAAGTCGAAGACAGTACTGTGGAAATTATTAGCCACGATCGATCGCTTGTAAAAGGCAAGGTTAAGTTTCAGGTTAAACCTTTTTCCAAAGAGGAATAATTCAAAAAATATGAACCAAAGGGTTATGGGCTTTTATCAGATGTATTCATTGGATCATGCTGAAGACGTGTACAAAGTTATTAGCCACAATCAGTAAAACTTAACAGACATACAGGCAATGCCACGAAAGAGCTTATAAACATTTGGAAAAGCTTTTCCAAATGTTTATAAGCTTTTCCAAATGTTTATAAGCTCGCAAAAGCCTGAGTGGAATAGTTTTCGAAAACGGACAATGAAAAGTGTTGACGTGAATGTCAACCAGTACAGCTGGACAAGTCCAATTTCCGTTACGTCAATTATTTTATTAAGACTAAATCCATACTTGGCGCTAATGGATCCTGACACTTCAGGCATCTATTTGTGTAACATAGTTGTAATGTTCACTTGTATGACTGAATTATTTACAGATGGTGAAGTAGGGTGAAAAATAGACATTCTGTTACTGGTAACAAGTACATTATTCCCAGCAATGGAACAAGATCAATCACTGCCAATGTCATACCAGTCACCAATTCTAGACCTATACTTCACTGCCAATGTCAAACCAATCACCGCTTCTAGACTTATATTTCACTGCCAATGTCATATCAATCACTGCTTCTAGACCTATATTTTACTGCCAATGTCATATCAATCACCAATTCTAGACCTATATTTTACTGCCAATGTCATATCAATCACCAATTCTAGACCTATATTTCACTGCCAATGTCATATCAATCACCACTTCCAGACCTATATGTTACTGCCAATGTCATTTCACTGCCAATGTCATATCAATCCCCACTTCCAGACCTACATGTTACTGCCAATGTCATTTCACTGCCAATGTCATATCAATCATGGACTATAGACCCATAGTTCATTGCCAATGTCATAAATCACCGATTCTAGACCGATATTTCACTGTCAATTTCATACCAATCACTAACTTTTCGACTATGGTTAAAAAAAATAACCCACAGGTTTTGACATAACTAAGGGCAATAACTCTGCACTGACTTCCATCATAGAATCAGTTTGTGCCATAATATAAAAATTAACTCCACAATAGCCTGCTTGCTATACCTTCAAGAGTTTCCTATAGTCAACGATAGGCATTCCAATCTTTCTATAGTTTGCAACACATTTTATAATCTAGGTTCCTGCTTCATACAGAATTACTATCTTTATAAATACAACAATGGAAGGACCAATCATCAGATACATTGAAGGTGGAAGTTGCTGTTTGATTGATAAACTACAAACAAGTGGAACAGCTATCACATTACAAAAGTCTCCAATTCTTGCACCAAGGGAACCACAAAACCCACGCCTCAATTTATGGATGAAACCTTCATGATAACAGAATGGATAAAAGCATCGCCATCACAGGATAACCACTGACTCTGTCTCTATATATATTTCTTCCCTGAAGCATAAACTAGCAAAATTTATTTGTTTGTTGATTGCATATAAATGATGTATGTATCATAACCAAAATGTAGGTCTGTCAAATTAACCCGCTAATATATATAATGGACTGCTCTTTCTTTGAAACATGTCCGTGTGTAATTGGCGGCTCTCTTGGTGCCTTGAGTCCCGGGAAGGGGGTTTGGTGAAGTTTTTTCCATTCATGTTGAGTTATTGCAATTGTAATATTGTCGTAAGTATAATAGCCAAATAATAAAATTAACAAAATTTAACATGTAATGGTTAACCCATTTCATCATTTTCCGAACTTTTACTAACAAACTCATTAAAGGAACACACGGAAATCTTGATCCAGATTTTTAAGAAACTCGCGGCATCATGTTAGTTTTTCTACATAACATGTATTTGTTCAATCATTAATTTTAATTATAGGAATAATAGTTAAAAGTAAATTGTTTTTGGACATTACTATCTGCTGATTATATTGCACCAATAATATATTTAAAACTATGATAAAATAACAAGAGACATGAGGCCCAAGAGGGCCTGTAGACGCTCTACTGGCTAATATGGCTCTTATAACATCAATGAAGCGAGCGACTATCGTCTTAAAGCGGCAAAATATAGCATTTTTAACTAAATCAAGAGCCATAACTCTGCCATTACTGGTCCGATCTGGCTGGTTTTCGAACTTGGCCAGTAGAGATAATAAAAAAAAAAAAAAAAAAAAAATATATATATATAAATAAAAAAATAAAAAAAATAAAAATATAAAAAAAATAAAAGAAAAAAAAAGTAAAAAAATCTGGTAAAGTTTGGTAAAGATCAGATAAAAAATGAAGGCCCTATCGTCTTAACAAGGCAAAATATAGCATATTTAACAAAATGAAGGGCCATAACTCCGCTGTTACTAGCCGATTTGACTGGCTTTTGAACTTGTCCGATCTTTTATTGATATTAACAATCTGGTAAAATGTGGTAAAGATCGGATAAAAAATGAATGCCCTATCGTCTAAACGAGGCAAATTATACCATTTTTAACTAAATCAAGGGCCATAACTCCGCTGTTCCTAGTCCGATTCGGCTGGTTTTCGAACTTGTCCGAGCTTTCATTGATATTTACAATTTGTGCAAGTTTGGTAAAGATCAAATAATAAATGAAGGTGCTAGAGTGTTCACAAGGCAGAAAATGGCATTTTTCAGAAAAACAAGGGCCATAACTCTGGTGTTGCCGACTCAATTTTGCTGATTTTCGAACTTGTCCAAGCTATCATTGGTATTATCAATCTGTGCAAGTTTGATAAACAATCAAATAATAAATGAAGGTGCTAGAGCGTTCACAAGGCAGAAAATAGCAATTTTCAGAAAAAACAAGGGCCATAACTCCGGTGTTACTAATCCGATTTTACTGGTTTTCGAACTTGTCCGAGCTTTCATTAATATTAACAATCTCTGCAAGTTTGGTAAAGATCAAATAATAAATGAAGGTGCTAGATTGTTCACAAGGCTTAATATGGCATTTTTCAGCAAAACAAGGGCCGTAACTCCGGTGAAATTAATCCGATCTAGCTGGTTTTCAAACTTGTCCGAGCTTTCATTGATATAAAGACACTGGCAAAGTTTCATAAAGATTTGATTAATAATGAAGTCCCTAGAGTGTTCACAAGGCAAAAGTTAACGGACGACGGACGGACGGACGGACGGACGACGGACAAGTCGCCATCCCATAAGCTCGGCCAGTAGAGCTAAAAATGAAAACTCAAACTTTCATTTAAATTTATGCAAGCAGGTTTAAAGTTCAAATGACACTCGATTAATAAATCGTGACTCTAATTACAATGCTTAATAACAATTTTCAGATTGCCATGTGTCCCTTTAAATAACAACAAATGACCCTCACATACGGTATTTAATTTTAAAGGGACGCATGTCTGATCTTGCAATGGATTAGGGACTATTCAATAGTAGAATCTTTTTTAACATCAACAATTCGGATTGCAAGTTTTTTACCAAGTGCGTCACAATGCCATTTTTTTTTTCAGAAACCTTCCCATAACGTTCTTACCAACCACAACGCTTTGCGACAAAAAACATAACTGTTACTACTGGTATCCCCATTGTTTGTTGCAGTTCACGGAGTTGTTAAACTGATGTTGACAACAGATACCTCTCCTTGCAGTTCATGCATGTAGAATAAAATGACATCAACAGAAAGATTATCATCTGAGATAAAATCGATTACTTTAACCGAATTTTTCACAAGCATTATTCCTTCAAAGAATCTGAAGGTACTTTAAAGGGATGCAGGCCATTCATGAAGTGTTTATCAAGAACCTTACTTTATTTACATGTTATCATTCTATCAAGTCAGATATTTTTCTGAGCTGAACAAGTTTGGCAAAATGCAGTAATGAATGATTTTGCATGCTAACAAACATTTAAAAAAAATTCAAGGGCCAAAACTTTGCTGTTTCTAGTCTTGACATGGGTAGGTTAACAAGTTATCATGAAACATTTGTCCATGAAGAGGTCCATGGCAACCTTGACCTTGGAACAATCGACCTCAAACTGAAAAGCGGTCATACTCTCCCCATAGACAATCTAACCATAAGTTTCATAAAGGGTTTGGAAGTTATAGAATGGAAAATAAATTGTTTATGAATGGAAAGACATGCAGACAGACGGACAACGTGATAGTGCGATTACAATAGGGCTTCACATGATGAAGGGTGGGGTCCCTGATAATAAAATCACGACTGATGTATTCCGCATACAGCATTATAATTGTGCTTTATCTGTTGAATTCCATACGGATCTGTTTACACAGACTGCAGAAAGCAGAAAATGTTGCCAGACCAACAGATTCAACAAAACTATTTGTGGCTTTCAAATGACGTTGGTAATATCAAATCTATTACAATGGAATTTTGTAAATGTGCAAAAGTGCTACTGCAATTAACTGTACCCAACAACGCGAAAAAATCGCGGTCCCAATGCAAATTTGTGTAGCTTTTGTTCTGTACTTATCTAATGATATAATAGTTTCGCGCTATCTCCTGGAAATGTATCTGTCCAGGCAACTGTCACAGGATGCACTATCATAGAAGAATAATCATTTATGCAACACTAACCATGGCCCCTAGCACTGGTGTAACTAAATCATTGACCCTAAACAGTATATATATATAAAGAGTGTAGAGTGACTTTTGGTAATCATGAGAGCTTGCAAATACCAAAAGAAGTATGGAACACATGTTTTCAGATGGTAGGCAGTCTGTAGAACACAATATTGTGTGTTAAAAAAGTTGGAATGAGAAACACCTAGTATGTCTCTCTTTTTTTATTCAAAAGCCGAGATTACTTATTTTGATATCGGAATACCAAAAAGACTCACCCGCGCCAAGAACTCCTGGTCTATCATATTGTTTTAACTATTCTGCCGTTGTTGACAAACCATGTCCATTTCAGCACCGTCTCCAAGCTGCGCCATATAACAACGGCCAAGCCAAACTTTTACTGATAAACAGTGCGTGTGAGGCTTTTGTGTCCGCCAACGTAGTCTGAATTGTTGTCCCACATTTTGTTTTTTGTACACATCTGTGAGACAAAACCATCACTTGTCGCATCTGTGAAAACACTCACAGAGCAGCTTAGTAGGTGGAAATTAAGCCCTCAGCCTTCAATTTTTTTTTAATTGTTTTGATGTTCACAATATTCGATTCATAAATATCATAAAATTGTAACACTTAAACATACAATTTCAAGTAGTAGTTCAAAACACTCTGGACATTGACTTCCTGAACCTATGTCCCAAATTTATAAAATGGCTTTATCCACTTTTAAGGCAATGTCTCAAAATGAGTTCTATTATCTGACATAAGATTTAAGTCATAGTAATATACATGTTACTTGTAAACTTTCTGTACTTACTACTTGTTAACATCATTGTTCATCACTTTCTTAAAAATAATCATTGCTGATTGTCTAAATTTATAACTTCTATTCTCTAAAAACACACAATAAATTCATATATTCAAAATAATAATACACTTTACAGCACTCAACATAACTGTGATCTCTCTTTCCAAAGATACTTTGTATAAATGGACATTTTGTCCCCAGAGATGAGATGATCATCTGTTGCCATGGCCCATAATGTTTTCCTTGACATCCAACAAAATGGTTTTATTAGTGGCGTTATGTGTGAGTATGTTGGTGGGGTGGGGTGGGGTGGGGTGGGGTGGGTTGAGGCAACAAACTATTAAATACACTAAAATATGTGTTTTAACATTCCATATTGTGAATTTGCACAGCCTATTGAGAAGAGTGGTGGGAGTGGGGTAGGGGGGCCTCTGGCACATTGGAAGTAGGTCTGACACACACCCTACCTAGACATATGACTCCCAATTCCTCCAAAACAACTTTTTCTAATTGTTTCTCCTTTGTTTAAACCATTAAGTTGTCAATTACCCGTAGATTGGACACATTTCTGTCTTTAAGTCCAGGAGTAGAAACAATTTTAAGTAGCTATTTATATTTTCCACTGCTACATGGATAACAGCTTTTATATTTTCCACTGCTACATGGATAACAGCTTTTATATTTTCCACTGCTACATGGATAACAGCTTTTATATTTTCCACTGCTACATGGATAACAGCTTTTATATTTTCCACTGCTACATGGATAACAGCTTTTATATTTTCCACTGCTACATGTATAACAGCTTTTGTATTTTCCACTGCTACATGGATAACAGCTTTTATATTTTCCACTGCTACATGGATAACAGCTTTTATATTTTCCACTGCTACATGGATAACAGCTTTTATATTTTCCACTGCTACATGGATAACAGCTTTTGTGAAGGACTTCTGTGATGAATCTCTGGATGTTTTCTTGACTGTATAATAACTGCTGTCTTAAAGAGTTGTATAATAACTGCTGTCTTAAAGAGTTATCATATATTTGATTTGGATTAGAAATGTTACCATGAATGAGCCATAAATACATGTGACAACCAACAACCTATAACTCAGGAGGCGTAGAAGATATATAAGAATCCCTGTGTAGGAAGTAAACGTATCCCCTTACAGCATCTTGTCACTGAGACAGAGTGACAAGTGACTATTTTGTTATTGTCAGAGAAACAAACAGATGAGCAAAATTAAGAGTGACAAGTAACTATTTTGTTATTGTCAGAGAAACAAGCAGATGAGCAAAGTTAATCTAAACTATTAATTTAAATGTAAAAAGTCCCTATTATTTACCTACATCAACAATGTAGTTCACATCCATATAAGGTCAATCTACATGCAATGCAAAGTTTTTCCTATTAAACTATACAAACAAGAAGCAGTCTGAGAGACAGCCATATCCCCCGCCGCAGCGTTTTTTCCTATGTAGCTGTAGAACCCGAGTGGGTGCTTGTTTAAAGGAAGTTTTATCAGTGCACTTAAAGCAGAAAGTAAAATGAACAAAAAGTGTAAGTACAACGCTACAAAAGGCAGTAACTCTAATTTTAATCTGACAAGAGTTATTGTTACTGCACTCTGCACTTCCTCTCATTGCCCTCAATCATTGTGTGAAGTTTCATTCCAGTCCAGTTAGTAGTTTTTAAGCTATGCACCAGGCACGAATATTAAGCATAAAATAACAAAGGGCAATAACTCTTATTTAAATAAACATATAGTTATGGTTCTTGCATTCTCCACATCCTCTTATTGCTCTGTCATTGTGTTTCATTGCAGATCCATTAGTAGTTTTGGACCTATGTTTAGGACAAGAATTTTAAGTATAGAATTATAAAGGCCAATAACTCTATTGTCCATGAAGATCGAGTTATGGTTATTGCAATCTTCACTTCATCCACGTGTCCAGTCTAGTAGTTTTTGAGTTATGCTCCGGACAAGAATTATAAGTATAAAATTACAAAGGGCAATAACTCTCAATTGAACAAAGATAGTGTTATTGTTCTTGCATTCTGCATTTACTCTCATAGCCTTCTATCATTGTGTGAAATTTCGTTTTTGAGTTACAGTGCTTTGGGGGGTATAGAATCACTTGGGTTAAACGTCTCATTTTAAAATGAAAGGAAAATGTTTATTTAATTTCTGATTTAGATTTACCTTTTTAGTTGTAAGATAGCAAAATTTCTAAAATTATTGTCCTGAAGCTGTGATTTTTTAATAGGCGTTTTTGCACTAATATTTACATCATTTCATTTTATCCTTAAAAGTGCCAAAATTCAACAAGTTACCTTAATTGATGATTGCATTTTGACTTTTGTCCCTAACATTTGTTAAAACAGCAAATATTTATTTCTGAGTTTATTGTGACAGTATGAATTTTTCGTTTCAAAAACGCACTTCATTCAGGTAGTATAGAATCATTTTTTCTGAGAGGTGTTGCACGTAGTGATATATTTTGCATGGAAATATGTCCCAAATAATTTTACCGTTGAATAAATGTATGCTTATATGATATATCTTCAAGCCTGGAAAGTTTTAAAATAATCTAAAATATAATAGCTGAGAAAATTGATTTTAAACAGGAACTGATTCTTTACTACCAATGATTCTATACACCCCAAAGCACTGTATTGAGCGGACACAAATTATACGTATAAAATTACAAAGGGCAATAACTCTAATTCAAATGAAGACAGAGTTATGGTTCATGTGCTCTGCATGTCCTCTCATTGCCCTCTATCAGTGTGTGAGATTTCATTGCAGTCCTATTAGTAGTTTTCTAGTTATAGTGCGGACACGAATTTACAAAGAGCAATAACTCTAATTCAAATGAAGACAGAGTTATGGTTCTTGCATTCTGCATGTCCTCTCATTGCCCTCTATCATTGATTGAAATTTCATTGCAGTCCCATAAGTAGTTTTCAAGTTATGGAGCAGACACCAATTATAAGTATAAAATTACAAAGGGCAATAACTCTAATTTAAATGAAGGCAGAGTTAAGGTTCTTGTGCTCTGTACATCCTCTCATTGCCCTCTATCATTGTGTGAAATTTGATTGCAGTCCCATTAGTAGTTTTCGAAGTATTGAGTGGACACATAATGGGATGGACGGACGTGCATACTTCCGGATGGACGAAGGACATTACTATACCCCACATCCGCCTGCGGCGGCAGGGGTAACAGGCGGTGGGGGATAACAAAGATGGCCATTGGGGGCCACGTTTGACGAAGAATCAAAAATGAATTTTGTTTACGACCAACTACGTACATGTCATTCCAGTCATTTTGATAAAGATTCCAAATAAATACCACTTAATATGTTTTTTTAGAAGTAGTCGTAAATTTTTTAATTTTTTTTAGCTGTGATGGCCTTCATGAATTTGAGGACAATCTGATTTTAACTATTTCAGGTCAACCTGATTTTAACTTATGACCAACTAGACATCAAGAGCAACATTCCTGTGAAGTTTCATGACAATCCATTAAGTAGTTTCAGAGGAGTAGTCGTCACAAAAAAGTTTATGGAGAGACGGACGGACACAGCGTAAGCTCTTTATCTGTAAAAAAACACGATTTATTGAAAGCAACTTTCAAGTTAACGCACTTCCTCAAACATTGAAAAAACTATTCAAAATCACTTTAAAACCTCTTAATCAAGAAAGGTTTTACACAATAAATCACTTTCATCCTTAAGAATATAACTTCACCATCACTTCTTGATGCCACATGCTCCAGCACATGAAATCCTCCTAGGAGGATGTTTACAGAATGTTTACGATCGAATATAATCCAATGCATTGAGCACCTTTTCCTTGCTGCAGGTACGGTAGCTGCACTAATAATCAATCCATAACCACAAAATTGTAACCATTTGTCTCTTTCTTATCCAAGCCGATAATTAATTCACGCTGACTAAACTCCATAGTTTCTCTGATTACCAACTGATGGGAAGTTTAAAATAGTCGGAATTTTCTGGAAAAAGTCCCAAATACCTTCGTCTACTTTCTCAATGAACAGTGCACTGCTAATTGGGGGATCCTTCTCTACTATAATGGTTTATAATCGTTTACGATATTCCACCAGATTTAAACAGGTGATTCCATTTCCCCTCTGATTGTCATGGTAACAATACAAACAGATGCTTCCTAGCTAGCCAGGGAGAGTTTTGGAGTTGAAAAATAATGTTTACTGGTTCACTAACATCCATGAGATTAACCCATCTGCCATAATCTTGTTGTTTGTAAATCATATTTATTTACTATTTGCAAGTGATATAGACCTATATTATGGAATATCAGTACCTCCAATTCGCTATTTCAAACATACCCAAATATTTTTTAAAGGGACGCATGGCAATCTCGATTTATTAACCACTAAAAGTAGCATCTACGCTAGATTGATTAATCAAGTATCATTTGTCTTTAAACATGCTTGCATATAATTAAATAAATAAGAAAGGTTCATTATTCTACAATAGGTTGGAATATTGTATTGGTGTAATCTAATCAATAATTAGTCATATACAAAAACAATTTGATTTGAACCATTCTAATCAATATATCAATGATTGCAAAAATGCAAGTTGTGCAGAAAAAAATAATGGACGCTGCAAGGTTTAATAAAAATATAGACAGCTGGATGTCGCTTTAAGCTGGGCACCACAGAGTTTGGATTATGACAATTTTTGATAATGTTTATATAGAGGTTGCACCTTCTAGGTCAGGAAAAAAAATCTCTCAGTTACTCGTGCTGCATAATATTTAAATGGTCAAATTGGTAAATTGTTATTAAGAATTTGTCTGAATTTCTGCTGGTCCTGCATCAAACAGCACTCGTCATGGCAAGCGGAAGAGTGGAATTTTCGTGCCCTGCACCTTATATATACATTATATAGTAACATGGAAGGATGTCCGGGCTGGTATTTGTGTAGTTACAAAGTAACATTGTTTTGAGCATGCTTAACTCTCTTTTTTTCAACATCAGCAATGACACAGCTACATCTATCTCTCTTTCCTGTGATCAAATTGGTAATACCCACAGAGCTCTCTACACTAATGTCTGATAGTGCCGATTATAAATTGTCAAGAGACTCATTAGTGACCCAACCAGACATTAAGAAAATGTATTATCTATGTTAGTATATCCCAAATTCATTTTCAATATTCAATGTTGGTAATCATGAAATGTAACCAGTGAAAAAAGCTTCCTTTTTTTTTAGATACTGATGTGCTCATGTAACATATCTTCATAACTATCATGATGATCGCGATAACATTAGGACAAAGAACAGTCGATGGATACAACATAGAATGCTGGATGGAACAGTCAAGTCCCGATAGAACAAAGAATGTTGGATGGAACAGTCAAGTAAAGATAGAACAGAGAATGCTGGATGGAACAGTCAAGTCCGGATAAAACAGAGAATGCTGGATGGAACAGTCAAGTCCAGAAAGAACATAGAATGCTGGATGGAACAGTCAAGTCCAGATAGAACAGAGAATGCTGGATGGAACAGTCAAGTCCAGATAAAACAGAGAATGCTGGATGGAACAGTCAAGTCCAGATAGAACAGAGAATGCTGGATGGAACAGTCAAGTCCAGATAAAACAGAGAATGCTGGATGGAACAGTCAAGTCCAGATAGAACAGAGAATGCTGGATGGAACAGTCAAGTCCAGATAGAACAGAGCATACTGGATGGAATAGTCAAGTCCACCTAGAACAGAGAATGCTGGAAGGAACAGTCAAGTCAAGATAGAACAGAGAACAGTGAATGGAACAGTCAAGTCCAGATAGAACAGAGCATACTGGATGGAACAGTCAAGTCCACCTAGAACAGAGAATGCTGGAAGGAACAGTCAAGCCCAGATAGAAAGATAATGCTGGATGGAACAGTCAATCCAGATAGATCAGAGAATGCTGGAAGGAACAGTCAAGTCCACCTAGAACAGAGAATGCTGGAAGGAACAGTCAAGCCCAGATAGAAAGATAATGCTGGATGGAACAGTCAATCCAGATAGAACAGAGAATGCTGGATGGAACAGTCAAATCCAGATAAAATAGAGAATGCTGGATGGAACAGTCAAGTCCAGATAGGACAGAGAATGCAGGATGGAACAGTCAAGTCCAGATAAAACAGAGAATGCTGGATGGAACAGTCAAATCCACACAGAGAACAGATAATGCTAGATGGAACAGTCAAGTCCAGATAGGACAGAGAATGCAGGATGGAACAGTCAAGTCCAGATAGAACAGGGAACACTGGATGGAACAGTCAAGTCTCGATAGGACACTGCCCCGGCGAAATTTTGTTCTTGTCTTTAAGAACTGTTCATGAACTGCTCTAGAACATTCAGAACAGTTCTTGATCTGTTCTTGATCATCATTGATCATTGTTCTAGAACATTTGTTCTTAAAATGTTCTAGAACATTTTTAAGAACTGTTCTTGACCATTTCACGCACTCAACTGGTTCATAAACTGTTCTTGAAATGTTCTGGAACAAATTTAGAACCGTTCCAGAACTTGTATCAAAAGGACATGTTCTTAAAGTGTTCTAATATCATTCTTAAACAATATCAAGAACAATTTAAGAACCGTTCAGGAATGGACATGTTCTTAAAGTGTTCTAATACCGTTCTTAAACAATATCAGGAACAATTTAAGAACAGTTCAGGAACTATAAATGTATAAAATAAATAAAACTAATGTAAGAACTAATTAAGAACACTTTAAGAATCCTTGATGTTCCTAAACTGTTCTTCACTTGTTCTTGAAATTGCTAAAGAACTAATTAAGAACAGTTTAAGAACATGTCCCTTTGTTTCCAGCACCATGTGCAAATGAAATTTATAATTATATTTGGAAAACTGATAAAGAGAATAACAGAGATTAAAGTTGGATATTTCAAAATGAATTGGAACATAAAAGGTAAGAATGCATGAAGTACATTAATAAGTCTTTTTTATTCAACAAAATCTGCACAACAAGAAGATTAATAAGCAAATTTTTGGTGTAAAGAGTGGGTGGGGTAAGGTAATATTCAGTCTGAATTGACCATGGAGCTAATTTTGATAGATGTTAAGACCCTGGTCAACCATGGACAGAAATGACCATGGTTGTCCATGGTGTCAATATTGCTAGCTGTTAAGACCATGGTCAACCCAGGTTAATGATGGTCAACCATGGTAATTAGACCATGGTTCTGAAACAAAATGTGTAAAGGTAATTTTGGAAAAAATAAAAAAAAAATATTTGTGTTTATAGTTTACAAGAAATTTACAATCAACAATCTGAACTTGTTTATATGCATATGTGCTGGATATTCCATTCTAAAAATAAAGTTTCATTCATGATCTGTTCTTGAACGGTTCTGGGATACTTGTTCCAAGAACTGTTCATAAAATGTTCTTCATCTGTTCTAGAACAGTTCAGATACAGTTCTTGAATGCTAAATGAGACAAAATATCTGGAACTATCATTCTTGAACCATTCATGAACAGAAGTTCTAGAATAGTTCTTGAACGGTTCTGGGATAATTATTCAAGAACTGTTCATGAAATGTTCTTCATCTGTTCTAGAACAGTTCTGATACAGTTCTTGAATGTCAAATGAGACAAAATTTCTGGAACTATCATTCTTGAACCATTCAGGGATAATTGTTCAAGAACTAAAGCTCTAGAATAGTTAAAGTAAAATATCCTGGATCATTCTGCCTAATTTATAGGCATATTGATAACTCTGGGAACCAGCAACTGCTTTGACTATTGGTGTGTATTTTTAGAACATATGCTGCAGTATAGACTTGCTAGATAAAGATAGATATTATATACGATTCTTATAGCTATCTGCATAAAATATTTGAAAAGGAAAATTACCTTAGTCCTATAGGCTATTTCTGAAAATGGCTATAGCAAAAACTGTGATTGATTATTATTTCAGAATATTATGTGTTACCACATGTTCTTGTCCGTTACTGCTGTATGCCTTGGCTGAGTTACAACTACAGCTACATCCGGCTCATGTCTCATTTAATTGTACAGTCCATGATATGTTGCTGCTCCAAGACAAGGAGGTTACAAAACCAAACTGTTTGAATTAAACAGATTCTTTGCTAATTACAGACTGGTATTCAAGTAGTCCTGATCATCTTCGACGCTTGATTGTAAATGACCCTTTGTGCAGAAACAAATTTGAAACCGGAAGCACATGTCCGATTTTTTTTATTATAGTGTTTTTGATCATTCGATATAATGATAAAGTTCCCTTTTTGTTTATTTATTAATTTATTGTCTTACCTCCATTCTGTATATCTTGGATAGAAAGTGCGTCTGTATCACTGAAAGCGAGGAATTGTCGATTTTTACAGATGGCGGGAGGTGTACAGTACTGGTTCTACCGAGGAAAAGTGGGTGGTCTGCCTCCACCACAAAAAGAAATCGACCATCATATATAACCTTACATGTGTTGAAAATGACGTAAAACACCATAAAAACAAGCGTCTGTATCAGCAAATCAGAAACGATAACAGAATCTCGGTAAAATGGCCGCCACTTCAAAAATGTTTTAGAAGTAAGGTTCTAGACGTTCGTCTTTAAAACAAGCAAGCGTCGCAGATGACCTAGACTAGTGTACAAGTAAAAGATATACTGGGATACAAGCCAGGGCACTCATTTGGCCATTATACGGCCCCTTTCCCCTCCACTAAATGTATATATTTCCCCCCATTTTCCTGTGAAAAATTACCCTCTTAAAAAAAACAAAAAAACTCTAATTCCAATACAGGAAAACAGCATACATTTTGCAATTTGGTATGGTAAATTCTTCGTACCACTTAAAAACAACACTAATTTGTGTTTCTTAGAAATTCCCCTTTGATATTGAAAACAATGCAAAATTCCCCTTCCTGAGGGCCCTGGCTCCAGTCCCCTAAAAGCTGACTAGTGCCCTGCAAGCAAAAGATAGATTGGTAAACTGACTCCATCAGATATACTGGGATACAAGTAAACGATAGATTGGTAAACTGACTCCATCAAATATACTGACTCCATCAGATATACTGATATACAAGTTAAAGATAGATTGGTAAACTGACTCCATCAGATATACTGGTATACAAGTAAAAGATAGACTGGTAAACTGACTCCATCTGTGGTAAACTGACTCCATCAGATATACTGACTCCATCAGATATACTGATATACAAGTTAAAGATAGATTGGTAAACTGACTCCATCAGATATACTGGTATACAAGTAAAAGATAGACTGGTAAACTGACTCCATCTGTGGTAAACTGACTCCATCTGATATACTGGGATAAAAGTAAAAGATAGCTTGGTAAACTGACTCCATCAGATATACTGACTCCATCAGATATACTGGGATACAAAATAGATTGGTGTCACTGACTCCATCCATCAGATATACTGGGATACAAGTAAAAGATAGATTGGTAAACTGACTCCATTGGTGGTAAACTGACTCCATTTGATATACTGGGATAAAAGTAATAAAAGTAAAAGATAGCTTGGTAAACTGACTCCATTGGTGGTAAACTGACTCCATCTGATATACTGGGATAAAAGTAAAAGACAGATTGGTAAACTGACTCCATCAGATATACTGGCTCCATCAGATATACTGATATACAAGTCAAAGATAGATTGGTAAACTGACTCCATCAGATATACTGGGATACAAGTAAAAGATAGATTGGTAAACTGATTCCACCAGATATACTGACTCCATCAGATATACCAATATACAAGTTAAAGATAGATTGGTAAACTGACTCCATCAGATATACTGGGATTCAAGTAAAAGATAAGACTGGTAAACTGACTCCATCTGTGGTAAACTGACTCCATATGATATACTGGGATACAAGTAAAATATAGATTGGTAAACTGACTCCATCAGATATACTGACTCCATCAGATATACAAGTTAAAGATAGATTGGTAAACAGACTCCACCAGATCAGATATAGTGATATACAAGTTAAAGATAGATTGGTAAACAGATCCCACCAGATATACTGACTCCAATAGATATACTGATATATACAAGTTAAAGATAGACTGGTAAACAGACTCCATCAGATATACTGGGATATAAGTAAAAGATAGACTGGTAAACTGACTCCATCAGATATACTGGGATACAAGTAAAAGATAGACTGGTAAACTGACTCCATCTCAGAAGTAACTCTCTCATATAACTCACACCTTGAATATCCTTGTGAGTGTAAAACACCATTTCTTAGTTTTCTATTCCAAAACAAGTATTGAATACCATTGTTCCAGAAACCAGTCTGCTGGTGACAGAAAATCAGCAATAATGGGGGGAATGTGAACTAATGACATCCATCCAGACAACATGTGATTTTATTAGTTTCTTATTCTGACTTATTTTGACTTTAAAGTTATTTAATCAGGAAATCATGTGTGGCACAAATTACTTTCTGCCATATAATTCAGGACAAAATGTTTAATTTAAAGATAGATAGAACAGAATACTCTCGAAAGATAATTTGATCAGAGCTATGCATGGGCCTTACAGGCACGTCTAACATGACGCTAAAGTTAATAATAAAAACGTCTCAGAAATTCTGATGAATGCCCCGCCCCCTCCCCACCCTCTCCTTCCCACCCCATCGTGATAAGAATTTACGCAAAATAATATCCAAATCTGCCCACTGGTTTAGGAGATATGGCGAAGAGACGAAGATACCCAACTTTGTCCTTTGAACTTTTTAAATGTGCTGGTTCGAATCCCACTGGGAGCTCAAACTGTAAATAAAGAGGGGTTGACTCCTATGGATGACGGAAGGAATACAGTACTGGTTCTACCCAGGAATGACAAATGTCGATACTGGACGTATTCACCAACTCAAAACACCTGTTTTGCAATTTAAAAAAATATTTTATTTCAACATGTAGGGGCCGCGTTTGTCCTTAGGAGAGCACAGTAGACTTGGAATCCTTCCCTTCTCTCAGAGACAGAACAAAATTAGGAATAAAACTGAAGGTGATGAATACCCCCGCTTTTTTTTATTCCAAGTCAATGTTGTAATAAATTAGGCAATCACCAATGGGTGATGTAGAGGGACATAAGGTCATCAGTTGTTATGAGTATATGAAGTTTTGGAAAAAGTCATTCAAAAGTGTTTGAGAAATTCTAAGTAATAATAGGATAGGTTTTGATAGATAGAACAGCGTTCCTGTGAAGTTTCTTGAAAATCTGTCAAGTAGTTTCGGAGGAATAGTCCCTACATATTTTACTATATAACTTGTGTGTAAACATAGATGGCCGCTGGCAGCCATGTTTAATGACGAATCAAAATGATTTTCGACAAAGACCAACTTCATGTCATGCTGATAATTTTAGAAAAAGTTTTTCAAGAAGTAGTCACTACAAACTTGTTTTTAAAAATCTATTTTAAGCCATGGAGGGCATTTTGAATTTCCAGCCGACCTGAAATTTTGCTAGGATCAACTACACATCAAGAGCAACATTTCTGTTAAGTTTCATGAAAATCCTTCAAGCAGTTTCAGAGGAGTAGTCGCTACAATTTTTTACTATATAACTCTGCATAAACAAAGATGGCTAAACAAAGATGGCCGCTGGCATTTAATGACGAATCAAAATTATTTTCGACAAGGACCAACATCATGTCATGCTGATCAAAGTCAAAAAAACAATGCCACTTATAGTTTTCAAGAAGTAGTCGCTACAAACTTGTTTTTTGAAAATCTATTTTTAGCCGTGGTGGCCATTTTGAATTTCCGGCCAACCTGAAATTTTACTAGGATCAACTAGATATCAAGAGCAACATTCCTGTAAAGTTTCATGAAAATCTGTCAAGTAGTTTCAGAGGAGTAGTTGCCACACGCTTTTACTATATAACTCTATGTGAACAAAGATGTCCGCTGGCAGCCATATTTAACTTTGAATCAAAATGATTTTCAACAATGACCAACATCATGTCATACTGATCATTTTAGGAAAAGTCCCATATCAATATCACTTATAGTTTTCAAGAAGTAGTCGATACAAACTTGTTTTTTGAAAATATATTTTTAGCTGTGGCAGCCATCTTGAATTTCTGGCCCACCTGAAATTTTGCTAGGATAAATTAGACATCATGAGCAACATTGCTGTGAAGTTTTATGAAAATCCATACAGTAGTTTCAGAGGAGTAGTCGCTACAAGTTTTTACTATACAACTCTATGTAAACATAGATGGCCACTGGCAACCATGTTTAACGTCGAATCAAAATGATTTTCAACAAGGACCAATATCATGTCATGCTGATCATTTCAGAAAAAGTCCCATATCAATATCACTTATAGTTTTCAAGAAGTAGTCTCTACAAACTTGAGTGGGAATGTCCGAAACTTTTTAAGTATGTTTCATAAAATGGTTTCAGTTATATCATAAAAGATAACATCGACCAGAAAAGAAAAAAAATCAACATGAGCTTCTGATTTTACATAAATTTTTAACATGATTACATGATAGTTTGAAATGCGGCATGAAATAAGGATACCACATACTGTTTTTTTACTGATTTGTTTGTGTTTTAGAAAGTTAAAGTTTTGAGTTATTTTTATCATTTTAAAAAAATAAGTTTTTTTGTCTGAGAACTGAAAAAAAAAAAAAAAATCTGACCAAAAATACAGTTTATAACATCCCTAACAGATCTCAGAATGAACCTGAATGCTGCCCTTCAGACAACATCCAGAGACCTTAATGCTGCCCTTCAGACAACATCCAGAGACAGAGTGGAAACCTGAAGCAGTTTCTCCTGACAAACTTGATACATTTCTGTTGGAAACCGTTAGTCTAATTGCTGTAGTGGGCTTTGGGGAGAAATGAACAGGAAATTGAATCAGTTTAATATAGTTGTAATTGGTAGCTGTGCAGCTATTGAAGAAAACCACCTATCGGGTCATACATGCCTGTCGTTGGCACGGTTAAGTTACACGTTAAACCTTTTTCAAAGGGAAATAATTCAAACAAAAAATGTGGAAATTCCACGAAAACCAGGTTTTCCAAGCGGAAACCATTTTTCTATTTTAAGAAACAGTGACCATGAACTTGACCTCAGTGACACCAAATGCAATCCCAAACTTCCTTTTGATATAAGCTACAAAGCAAGTTTCAATCTAATATCTCATTCCTGAAGTTATTGAGCGGATTTTTCTATTTTTAGTAACAGTGACATTGACCCCAGTGACCCCAAATGCAATCCCAAACTTCCTTTCTATATAAGCTACCCACCCTGCAAGTTCCATCGCAATACCTCATTCCTAACAAAAGTTATTGAGCGGACACCGTTTTTCCATTTTTAATAACAGTGACCTTGACATTGACCCCAGTGACCCCAAATGCAATCCCAAGCTTCCTTTCCATATAACCTACAGCATCTCCATGGCTGAATGGTTAACGACGTTGCATTGTAAACCGCTGCGGGATCCAATCTCACTGGGAGTTTGACTTGTAAGTGAGGAAGTGTCGATTCTTACGGATGGCGGGAGGTGTACAGTACTGGTTCAACCCAGGAAAATTCGTTGGTCTGCCTCCACCACAAAAAATTGACCGTCATATATAACCTTAATTGTGTTGAAAATGACGTAAAACACCATACAAACAAACAAATTCATATAAGCTACCTACCCTGCATACCTCATTCCTAACAACAGTTACTGAGCAGAAACCGTTTTATTTTTTTTATTTTTAGTAACAGTAACCTTGAGCCCAGTGATCCCAAATGCATCACAATACTTCATTCCTAACAAAAGTTATTGAGCTGAAAACTTTTTCTATTTTTAGTAACAGTGACCTTGAACCCAGTGACCCCAAATGCAATCCCAAGCTTCCTTTCCATGTAAAATCTATATAAGCCTACCCTGCAAGTTTAATAGCAATACCTCATTCCTAACAGAAGTTATTGAGCGGAAACCATTTTTCTATTTTTAGTAACAGTGACCTTGACCTCAGTGACCCCAAATGCAATCCCAAGCTTCCTTTCCATATAAGCTACCTACCCTGCAAGTTTCATCACAATACCTCATTGCTAACAAAGGTTATTGAGCGGAAACCGTTTTTTCTATTTTTAGTAAGTGACCTTGACTTTGACCCCAGTGACCCCAAATGCAACCCCACGTTTCCTTTCTATATAAGCTACCTACCCTGTAAGTTTCAGCGCAATATCTCATTCCTAACAAAAGTTATTAAGCGGAAAGCATTTTTCTATTTTTAGTAACAGTGACCTTGCCCTTGACCCCAGTGACCCCAAATGCAATCCCAAGCTTCCTTTCCATATAAGCTACATACCCTGCCAGTTTCATGGCAATATCTCATTCCTAAAAAAAGTTACTGAGCGGAAACAGAGTTTTCAGAGGAAAACCTGGTAACTGGTTAGGCCTAAAAAAAAAGATGTGTTTCTGGTTTCACCCTGTCAAAAAGTTAGGGTAGGTAGGTAGGAAAAAGTTTTTTTTTTTATATATTTTTTTATATATATTGTTCGCATATATTATGCCATTTTTGTACTAAGGCAACTTCTTGATAACCTTTGCAAACAGTTTGGATCCAGATTAGATGTTTAACTACTCTGGCTAATAAAATTATCATTTGAATAAAAATATTTGTTGTTTGATTGTAATTTTTTTATTTTTTTATTTTTTTTTTTCGCTAAAAATATTTAGGGTCGGCGGTGAAAAAGTAGGGTCGGTCGGGTGAACGGAAACACACATATTTTTTTGTTAGGCCTTTATAATAACCTGGGCTAATAATAACCCGGATTTCCGAGGAAAACCTGTTTACTGGTAAAAAAAATGAATAAGAGAGTTATGGGCCATTATAAGATGTATTCATTTTAATCATGTTTAAGATGAGTGCAAAGTTTCATTGTTGCACACCTAATACTTTGAAAGTTATTAGCCACAATCACTTGTAAAAGGCAAGGTTAAGTTTCAGTTTAACCTTTTTTCCAAGGGGAATAATTAAAAAAAAAAATGAACCAGAGTTATGAATATTCAATAGCCTGCCTTACACACTTTTTTAAGAACTTTTGTATTAAAACTGTCAATACAATATGTTATGTAACTTCTTTATTTTCACACTTCACACATTTCGTTATCTGCTTTCCAAGAGAAAGCGTGAAACAATTAAAAGAAACGAAAGTGCTGATAATTGAAATACAATTCAGCAATCCCTTGACAAATAATGATGTTAAAAGGAGGCAATAAACCTTTAGTTCCTGAAGTTATTTCACCCATCCAACAAAGTAAGAAAAGACAAAATTACTGATAATTGAAAAACAATGCAGCAGTTCCATCACAAATCATGTTACTGACAAAACTTTTTCAGTCAATAAAACCATTAATTCCTGAATTTACTTCACCCATATGGCACAGAAAAGACAACTAAGTCGTAGGTATTTGATATCTTACTTCACCCATGTGGCACTCAGTAAGGAAAGACAAAACTGAAATCATATATGTTTGATAGAAAATACAGTTATTTTGTAACTATGCTGGCAAATTTTATCAGACTGTGACCTGATGTCCCAAATTTGTATGATCTCATACGCCATTCTACAATATAGGGAATCACATTCTGAATATAAAGCAGATAAAGTGCACTTTAAAGCTGCAGAACAATGCATGCATGGGTTTGAGCTCTGGTGGAAGCATTTCTGATGGAAATCTATCTGCTTCAGGACATCTCCCTTGTGGTCACTGTCCCAATACAGGGCTCAAGCTAGGTCCAAATTTCAGGGAAGTTTTGCCCAAATGAAGGAGAACTTCAATCATTTTCAAGTTTTCCTTCTTTGTATCATCACAGAGACTTCTCCTTCCAGTCACTGACAGAGGGGTCAGCAGTTGGACCCTGTCACTTATACCCTGCCAATATTAATTTACATGTGTTAAAGGGACACATGGCAATCGTGAAGTGTTTGACACGGTTGTCTCGATTTATATATCCAGTATCATTTTTACTTTACCCTGGTTACATTTAAATCGATCAAATTTTAAATATTCACTATTTCGTCTTATTATACTATAAGTTTTAATATAGTATTGGTGCAATAATATCAAAAATTAATAATAGGCAATAACAAATTGCTAATACTGTTCTTTATTATTAATATTAATGACTGAACAAATGCAAGTAAAGCAGAAAAACTAGCGGGACGCCGTGAGTTTTTTAAAAATATAAAGATTGCCGAGGGTCCCTTTAACTGAATGTAAAACGCCATCTTTATTTGATTTCAACCAACATTGCTAAACCACAGATTTATATCAAAAGTAATCAACAACATAATTCTTTCTTTCCTCTATCCTATTTCATTTAGTTCTATAATTTATTGCGGTGTAACCATTATAAGCTACTGCTTTATTACAAATATACCCCAGCATGTAGCCAACAGCCATCTTTGTTTACCTAACAACCAGGAAATACTTTCTCTCTGTAGCTCCTAGGCAGAACATGTTGTGATGTGAACAAAAAACATAGCCCTCAGCTGCATGATTCCAAATGCCAGGTTTATACAAATGGGTTACTTCACTACTATCATCTTCAAAAAACTTAAAAGCTTCTACAAATAAAACATTTAAATCATCAGCAACAAGGTTTTTCATTACACAAGATAATATGTCACTGATGTTCAAATGTTTATTTGGGATTGATCAGGAAAGAATGATTTAGATAAAAGTTTATATGCACACATAAAACATTATGAACGTAGATGAAGGGAGCACAGCCACAACAGTGATATAAAGGGAGATAAATATCACTTAACTACTTCAATTAAATACAACAGGTTATCTCTTCTCAACTAGACCAATATACTTCTAAGGGTTTAATGAACAGATAAAAATTGAATTTTTCATTTGTTTTTTTTCCTCTCCTATTAGTTCAAAGGATTTAAGAATCAAGTCAAACTAGAACATGACTGTGTCCTTGGGGACACGTATACCCTGCTTTAGCGCTGTCAGTCACATAAATTTGATTTATTTTTTCCGTACAAATAAACGAAGAGACGGACAGACATGAGGTAGCACTATATGCCTGTTTCACTTCGTAGTAGGGTCCAAAAGTCGTAAAGATCATTAATCTTTTATACCCTGCTAATGTCATTCATTCTCTGCTGTACAGTAACTTATTTTATCCCCATCTGGTGTTCACTCGCCAGAATTGAACCAATTTCATTTTGATTTCCTGCTGTCTCAAGCACTTTTTTTATCAGCTCAATATAGCAATGTGCAGTTATAAAAGATCAGTCTCCATTTCTCTTGTACACTTTAATTTGAATTATTTTTTATCTAAACAATATATTATCAAATAATTTGAACATTGGACGCAAGAAATATGCGCTGTAAATGAGCCATATGAGTTTTTTTGATTTGTCCGAAGCACCGACATCAATAATGGAGAAAAAATACGTGGCTTTTTGGAACGCATTTCGAGCATAATTTTCGAAAACAAACCCAGATGTATTAGGTACTTAGCATGCTAAAGGTTAATTTTTAGACTTGCACCTTGCATACCAACCCTATAACTAGGCCAGATATGGTACCTGTATAAACTAATTCTAAAATTCTCCGATGGGACATTACTGAACAATGAACATAGCTCACCCTCACTAAATCTTCTCTTGTTCTCATGCGTACTGGAGATATGTAATCATGTTTCTCTCAATGCCTCCCGACACATCATCGGTTCCCTCGTCGTCCCCTATCTGTATGTGTATTCGAGAGTGGGGGTGATCTGTATCAATCCTGCAATGATAGTGGAATTTAATAAATAGATTAGAAATAAAGATAATACAGACAGAGTTACTCAAAATAATATCCCAGTACAATGTGTGTAGCGCCAAGCTAGCTAAGAGGATAGAGCATTTTATAATTACAGGAAGTGGAATAATACAAAACAAACTAAAACTATCATTGAAGGTGATGAATACCCCCGCTTTATCACTGAAGGGGATGAATACCCCTGCTTTATCACTGAATCCTGCTTAATCACTGAAGGTGATGAATATCCCCTGCTTTATCACTGAATCCCGCTTTATCACTGAAGGTGATGAATATCCCCGCTTTATCACTGAAGGTGATGAATACCCCCACTTTATCACTGAATCCCGCTTTATCACTGAAGGTGATGAATACCCCCGCTTTATCACTGAAGGTGATGAATACTCTGCTTTATCACTGAACCCTGCTTTATCACTGAAGGTGATGAATATCCCCACTTTATCACTGAACCCCGCTTTATCCCTGAAGGTGATGAATACCCCGCTTTATCACTGAACCCCACTTTATCACTAAAGGTGAAGAATACCCCTGCTTTATCATTGAAGGTGATGAATACCCCTGCTTTATCACTGAATCCCGCTTTATCACTGAAGGTGATGAATATCCCGCTTTATCACTGAAGGTGATGAATACCCCTGCTTTATCACTGAAGGTGATGAATACCCCGGCTTTATCACTGAAGGTGATGAATATCCCTGCTTTATCACTGAAGGTGATGAATACCCCGGCTTTATCACTGAAGGTGATGAATACCCCCGCTTTATCACTGAATCCCACTTTATCACTAAAGGTGAAGAATATCCCCGCTTTATCACTGAAGGTGATGAATATCCCCGCTTTATCACTGAACCCCGCTTTATCACTAAAGGTGAAGAATACCCCGCTTTATCACTGAAGGTGATGAATACCCCCACTTTATCACTGAATCACACTTTATCACTGAATGTGATGAAACACTTTATCACTGAATGTGATGAATACCCCCGCTTTATCACTGAAGGTGATGAATACCCCCGCTTTATCACTGAAGGTGATGAATATCCCGCTTTATCACTGAACCCCACTTTATCACTGCAGGTGATGAATATCCCCGCTTTATCACTGAACCCTGCTTTATCACTGAAGGTGATGAATATCCCGCTTTATCACTGAACCCTGCTTTATCACTGAAGGTGATGAATATCCCCGCTTTATCACTGAACCCTGCTTTATCACTGAAGGTGATGAATACCCCGCTTTATCACTGAACCCTGCTTTATCACTGAAGGTGATGAATACCCCCACTTTATCACTGAACCCTGCTTTATCACTGAAGGTGATGAATACCACGATTTATCACTGAACCCTGCTTTATCACTGAAGGTGATGAATACCCCCGCTTTATCACTGAACCCTGCTTTATCACTGAAGGTGATGAATATCCCTGCTTTATCACTGAAGGTGATGAATATCCCGCTTTATCACTGAACCCTGCTTTATCACTGAAGGTGATGAATACCCCCACTTTATCACTGAAGGTGATGAATACCCCGCTTTATCACTGAACCCTGCTTTATCACTGAAGGTGATGAATATCCCCACTTTATCACTGAACCCTGCTTTATCACTGAAGGTGATGAATATCCCGCTTTATCACTGAACCCTGCTTTATCACTGAAGGTGATGAATATCCCCGCTTTATCACTGAACCATGCTTTATCACTGAAGGTGATAAATACCCCGCTTTATCACTGAACCCTGCTTTATCACTGAAGGTGATGAATATCCCGGCTTTATCACTGAAGGTGATGAATACCCCGCTTTATCACTGAACCCTGCTTTATCACTGAAGGTGATGAATATCCCCGCTTTATCACTGCACCCTGCTTTATCATTGAAGGTGATGAATACCCCGCTTTATCACTGAACCCCGCTTTATCACTGAAGGTGATCAATATTCCCGCTTTATCACTGAACCCCGCTTTATCACTGAAGGTGATGAATACCCCCGCTTTATCACTGAAGGTGGTGAATACTTCGCTTTTTTTATTCTAAGTCGAACAAAGAACCATAATTGTGTAATAAATTAGGCAATCAACCATGGTTGATAAAGGGACATAAGGTCATTAGTTGTTATGAGTAATTATTAAGTTTGGGAACAACCCATTCTCAAAACTGTTTGAGAAATGCTAGTAATAACAATGTGTTACACATGGGGCATTTATTATACAATAATTTGTGACTCATGATGATGATGATAAAGATAACCAGTCTTCAAAACATTTTAATGAACATTGAGTTCCGGTGCTTCCTTGCACTCACAATCAACATGTATGTGTCTGGATGAAAGAAACTACATATATGCGAAAATAATTATGTCTTCGCTAGGGACACACATCTTGTTATTGTTGTTATGCTCCTGGCTATGCTTGGCATTATTTTGCCTTTTGTACCACCATTTCACCATGTTCACCTCAATTTTTGTCAACATTTTATAAAAGATGAATTTGTAAGGGATTTGGGGCTTTGCTTCGTGAATGTTATTGCAATGTGAAATAGGATTTTTTTAACATTCGGGGCTTCGCTATGCGCGACGCATACAATGCAAAGTTTGTCATATGTAGTCTTTGCTTGCTGGCAGATATCGGTCTGGGTAGATCAGACCAAAGCTAATGATGATGAAAAACATATTATATTAAATACTGCTTTGCGGGTGTAGCCACCAACGCTGCCAACAATGATGTGATGATTATAATTTCATTTTATGGGGGGACACCCCACCGAGAAGATACCAAAGAAAACAAAACTCAAAAAAAAAAATCAGTCTTTATACACATGCAATGACAACCTTTCAGGAGAGTTTTCTTCAATAAATCAAATCAATGTTAACAAATGCAAATGCCACCTGATACTTTGGGCAATACTGCAGATCACTATCTTCTTTATATGTGATCGCATGACATCACTGCAATCTGATACCATAATATGGAACACATGTAATTGGTTTTGTATCATATCACCGAGATTGTTTTAGAGATTGTTTATTAATATGATACTGTAGAAATTGTCAAGATACTGCTAAAAAATCACTTTTATTTAATCTCCAACTCCATCAAACACAAATCAGACGCAAGCATGCGAAAATTATGACTATATTCATACTGCATAGACAATATTTCATGAATGATATATCAAAGCAGAGATAGATGAAATCAATTTCCTGTTTCCTTACTCAGGATTTCAAAAGTGGGTGATTTCTTTTTCTTCTGAAGACAGCAAAAACCTGATGAAATTAAGGAAAAATATTCTTTAGATAGCAAAAACAACAACATTGAAAAGCAAAAAACATTTTTGAGTAGAGATAATCTTATTTTATGTGGGTAGGAAGGGAAACATAAACCTATTTTTTTTATGGTCTGCCAGATATTAGGAAACAAGGAATTGAAATTTCTTGTAACTAAGGATGGGGGATTTCACAAAAAACAAGAACTTCAGAACATCAGATGCATCCCACCATTCATCGACACCAGACAGCAAAACAAATCTTCTGGACTACAATGTGTAACATTTCATTTTGAAGCCAAGATAAAGCGTGCAAAACAGTGAGATAATGAATGAATGAACGAATGGTGTTTTTCGGCACGTCAACACATAAATAGGTCATATTGTGTGAAAAAACTGATGAAAGTTGAAGAAACGAAGTGAGGTAAGTTTAAGAAGACAGGGAGGAAGCTGTAAGAAGAATGATACTGCTCATACTGATGATACTGATGATACTGATGAAGATACTGATGAAGATGACGATGAAGCTGATGATACACAAAAGCTGTCAGACAAATAAACAGAAATATTCACCATATTCAAAGTGATTATTGACAAACTAAACAGAAATATTCACCATATTCAAAGTGATTATTGACAAACTAAACAGAAATATTCACCATATTCAAAGTGATTATTGACAAACTAAACAGAAATATTCACCATATTCAAAGTGATTATTGACAAACTAAACAGAAATATTCACCATATTCAAAGTGATTATTGACAAACTAAACAGAAATATTCACCATATTCAAAGTGATTATTGACAAACTAAACAGAAATATTCACCATATTCAATGTGATTTTTGACAAACTAAACAGAAATATTCACCATATTCAAAGTGATTATTGACAAACTAAACAGAAATATTCACCATATTCAATGTGATTTTTGACAAACTAAACAGAAATATTCACCATATTCAAAGTGATTATTGACAAACTAAACAGAAATATTCACCATATTCAAAGTGATTATTGACAAACTAAACAGAAATATTCACCATAGTCAAAGTGATTATTGACAAACTAAACAGAAATATTCACCATAGTCAAAGGGATTATTGACAAACTAAACAGAAATATTCACCATAGTCAAAGTGATTATTGACAAACTAAACAGAAATATTCACCATATTCAAAGGGGTCTATACACCCACAGAAAAGCCGCTTCAATCCGTACAGTCCCAGAATGGAAAACATTTTCACACAATTATCTGCTCAGTTATAACAGCAATGTTGCAACTTCATCAAGTAAATACAGTGCACCACCTGTTCCTGAGGCTGCAGGGTTGTCATAAAAATGTCACAATTTTCATTGTTAGTGGACTGTATTCTAGTTGCTATTCATGTTATTTACAGTTATGCATGAGAATAAGTCTAGTCCAGCAGCCTTCTCTGGCAATATGTTTTCCGATATTTTACAGGTAACATAAATTCGGATATGCGTTAAATTTGGATGTACCTCTGGTCATTACTCTGAATAGTGCAGATTTCACAGAGGTCTTTAAAAATTTATGTTACAAGATACTTTATCTTCTCTAGGAACTCAATGCATTCCTGGTCAAACTAATGTTGTGATTGAGGAACAAGTAGGCTGGTACTAGTAGTGCTCTGGTTTATTTTGTCATTGTTTGTTACTTACCAATCATTGCAATCACTGTACTAAATTACTTGCCCTTTTGAGGGCCCTTAATTGGTTAATAATATCTTGTATCTTGTATCTTGGTACCCTGTGTGCAGTCCTCGGATCACTGGTACCCAAAATCTCAGTCATGATTACAGGGTTATAAATGAGATGGGGTTTTACGTCCTGTTGTTCATATTTGGATAGCAACCTCGGAGACAGTTCTGGTAATAGGATTATGTTAGTTTTTTTCCATTTTAAGTTGGAATAGAATTGAATGTTGTTTCAACCCTAAAGATTATTTAAAGCTGCCCCAGAGAGAAGGGAAGGATACATAAAACCGGAACATGACTACCCTTACAAATAGATTTACAAATAGATTCCTATGTTTTTTTAATGTGTTTGGAGGATAGACTCTGATAATAACCCAAGACCACCCCATTTACATCCTCATCAGATGGACCTGGCCTGGAATTCACCAAACATCCTTCAAACTATTCTTAGACTTGAGCTCAAGTACTGAAAATTTGTTCAGAAATATTTCCATGACCTTCAAAGATAAACAATCATATAAATAAGTTGCTATTTATTAGTTTATGCACAGCAGCTTGTTATAAACATTTATTCTGTAAACTTATAAAAATATTTGTGATTGAAATTTGCATACTTGAGCATAAGTCTAAGGCCAGGTGCAGGGAAAGTGTGTTACACAGGAACACACAGACACAACTCACTGGCACTGGTGTCTTACACAGGAACACACAGACAAAACTCACTGGCACTGGTGTCTACACAGGAACACACAGACAAAACTCATTGGCACTGGTGACTTACACAGGAATACACAGACAAAACTCATTGGCACTGGTGACTTACACAGGAACACACAGACAAAACTCATTGGCACTGGTGACTTACACAGGAACACACAGACAAAACTCATTGGCACTGATGACTTACACAGGAACACACAGACAAAACTCACTGGCACTGGTGTCTACACAGGAACACACAGACAAAACTCATTGACACTGGTGACTTACACAGGAACACACAGACAAAACTCACTGGCACTGGGGAGGCTTGAACCCGGGTCCTACTGTTTTAAGTCCACCAGCCTATCTACCTGGCCATGCACCAGCCTATCTACCTGGCCATGCACCAGCCTATCTACCTGGCCATGCACCAGCCTATCTACTGGGCCATGCACCAGCATATCTACCTGGCCATGCACCAGCCTATCTACCTAGCCATGCACCAGCCTTTCTACCTGGCCATGCACCAGCCTATCTACCTGGCCATGCACCAGCCTATCTACCTGGCCATGCACCAGCCTATCTACCTGGCCATGCACCAGCCTATCTACTGGGCCATGCACCAGCCTATCTACCTGGCCATGCACCAGCCTATCTACTGGGCCATGCACCAGCCTATCTACTGGGCCATGCACCAGCCTATCTACTGGGCCACGCCAGGCACTTTCATATTGGAATAAGTGGATTTATTTCAAAAGGGAGGTGCAACTCTGATAAACAAAAATACATGAGCAAGAGTAAATCATATTTTGGCCTCAAGTAGAAAATTGAAAAATTAAAATTCCTATGCATACCGTACTGTCATCATTCACACTGAAGAATGTTTAGTGAATTGAGGTTTTGCGAATTGTTGACCTGGATGTTATGTAACATTTAACTAAGTTCTGTAACCATTTTCAGTTAATTTACAGTCATCTAAGTAAGTTGTTTGTCATTGAAACAAGTCCAACGTTGCTTCTAGACTTTGCTGTCAGTGTCTATTATTTTGTGCTAAAATAGATGAAGAAAACAAGTAAAATGCAGTTGCTAATTAACTCCGGCTATAGGGTATAATTATCACTTGGGTGGTGGGAACTAATTTCCAGCAAGAATTCCCAGTATAAGGACATTATTACTTGCCTTAAGTGAGAAATAATTCAAAGCAGGAAATTATCACTTTTCTGTCCTTCCAATACCACTAATACTTAGTGGATATTTATATAAAAAAACACATTATATATTAGTACACCATTAATTTTAGGTTCAGATTGTCATGAAATAGTAAATATCCGGAAGTTCAGACGGTCATGAAATAGTAAATATCCGGAAGTTCAGACGGCCATGAAACAGTAAATATCCGGAAGTTCAGACGGTCATGAAACAGTAAATATCCGGAAGTTCAGACGGTCATGAAACAGTAAATATCCGGAAGTTCAGATGGTCATGAAATAGTAAATATCCGGAAGTTCAGATTGTCATGAAATGGTAAATATCCGGAAGTTCAGATGGTCATGAAATAGTAAATATCCGGAAGTTCAGATGGTCATGAAATAGTAAATATTCGGAAGTTCAGATGGTCATGAAATAGTAAATATCCGGAAGTTCAGATTGTCATGAAATAGTAAATATCCGGAAGTTCAGATTGTCATGAAATAGTAAATATCCTGAAGTTCAGATGGTCATGAAATAGTAAATATCCGGAAGTTCAGATTGTCATGAAATAGTAAATATCCGGAAGTTCAGATGGTCATGAAACAGTAAATATCCGGAAGTTCAGATGGTCATGAAATAGTAAATATCCGGAAGTTCAGATGGTCATGAAATAGTAAATATCCGGAAGTTCAGATGGTCATGAAACAGTAAATATCCGGAAGTTCAGATGGTCATGAAACAGTAAATATCCGGAAGTTCAGACGGTCATGAAATAGTAAATATCCGGAACTGGCGTGAATGGGATTTTCCATGTGTAGGTTAACCTTCCTATTGGTAACGAATTTTGCAGACCACGCATTTCATTGTCTGTGAGTTGCTCGTGCCGAAAAATAGTACAGTAAAGTAGTTTGTACCTACATCACACGACCTGAAAAACCCATGAGAGGCGTAATCCGGATAAAGTCTGTTGAAGTTTTATTCTACAATTTCGGGCTACCGTAATATAATTACTTGATGATACCACCCAACACAATTAACATGTCCCCAGTTGTCAATCATTTATCCATTTTAACCAATCAAACCAATAATATACCTCCGACAAACAATAGCACGTGCAACAGTACAATAAAGCACGTGCAACTGTATTATAATATAACCTATTGTCAATATACTCAGACATCAACAATAGGGCAGAGCTATTGAAATACTGGCATCATGTTAATTGATCAAGCAGCAAAATTTAACCCAGTTATTGATATAAGCAGTTTGAACTTCACTAGCACAACTGAATTTGTTTTCCCTTAGCCCAATCAGTTGGTTGTTTGAATAAGTTTTACATAATTTTCATCACATTTTAGCTATATATGACAGTCAAACTTTTCGTGGTGGAGACGGACCACCAACTTTTTATTAGGTAAAACCAGTACTGTTTACCTCCCGCCATCCGTAAGAATTGACACTTTCTTACAAGTCGAAATCCCCGTGGTTTCTTGCATGGGAGACTATTTATTCAAGGATGTTAAAGAAGCAATGATTTTCTTTTCTATAATTACAGTACAGCACGTTCCCCGCCCCATCTCCTCCCCATCATAAGGTAGCGCCACGGTGTAATGGTTAGCATCGCAGCTTAGTAACCCAGGGATGGCGCGTTCAATCCAAGACAGGACTGAATTTGGGTTAATTATCAAAATATTTAAAAAGTATTTCCTACTTTACCTTCGGATGAGACTTTAAACCGAGGTCTGCTCGCTAAAATACTTAGTGCAATACAGCGAGAATAAATAAACGGTTATACACACGTTCCCCCCACCAACCCTGGATCCTATGTAAAATTCCCCTATTTCTGGGGAGGTTCAAAATCACCTTTTACGACGCGTTGATGAGCTGTTAAACAACAATTCAAATTTGCTTGTGCCTAGAGACCTTCTGTGTGAGCTTAACAATCCTACAGCATTAACAAAATGAATTCTAACACTATAACAGCAGACATGCAAATGAAGTAATTAGTCAAAACTAACTGGCAGATAATTGCTCTCAGCCCCAAGTTCTAAGCAAGTTCATAAGTACAGTCATTAAAGAATTGATGAACTTTCTCAGCTAAGAAAACCCACCTTGGATTCCAGTAGATGTAAAACTAAACAGAAAATACTTCTTTTTTTCCCCCCACTATCTTATTATTTCTTACCATTTCTAAACATTTCTTCCAGTTTTTGTACTGCTATTTTTAGTTGATAAGATATTTACTATTCTGTTAATCGAGGGATGATGCAACTCTATGTTAAGTTTTTGATACTTTATAACTATGCCCTTAGCCTAGTTTTGTTTTCAGCCTTTGACATTTGCACTGCACATTGCACCTGAGTTGATATATAGCTCTTTTAGTTTAAAGGGACACATGGCAATCTTGATTTGTTAGAACTCGAGGACTCCCGTTAGTTTTTCTTTACTTACATTTGTTCAATCATTAATATTACTTATTAGAAACATAATTATATAGCAAATTGTTTTCGCACATTACTAAACTGTTGATTATATTGCACCAATGACATACTTAAACATATGGCAGAATAAGAATAAAACACAATCCAAAATTGTATTTAATTTTATTATATGCAAGCAGGTTTAAATTCAAAATGATACTGAATTATAAATCAGGACGCTTATTTTAATGCTTTATAAAAGCTTACAGATTGCCATGTGACCCTTTAAAGGCAAGAAATACAAACAGAAAGTTGTAAACTGGTTTAGTTATTTATTCATGTTTTGTGATTCTTTTTATTTTCCGCTTTAAGTACCAGTATCTTAATCAGGGAATTCTTCAAAGATGGTAATTTTTACTAGTCATTTGAGGATACCTTTTAATGCATCTTTTCAAGAAAACAATAACATATTTTTGCATGAAGTTTCTGCTAGGTATCACTGTTAAAATTATTTTTGTTGCTTATCAAGACTGCCAAATATGTTCAAGTTTCGCCCCCTGGCACATGAAGCCTGTGTCTGCAAGCAAACCAATGTCAATAAACAATTTTGCTCCTCTTTTACTTTGCATAAACATCCACAACTTTAACTAGAGGCTTTTTTTAATAAAAACAAATGCAGGACTATCCTAAAGATCATTGTAATGAAGTTTCATCAAAATCCTTCAAGCAGTTTCAAAAAAGATGTCATTTTTAGCCTTTTCCTATATAACTCTATGTAAACTTTGAGTCGCCTTGGCGGCCATTTTGATTATTCGACGATAACGAAAAACACAAACTTGATAGAGGCCAACCCAAGCAACATATTTATGGTATTTCACAATAATGGAATAAATGGTTTCGGAGATGTCGTTTGAAATTTCCTTAAATTTGACCTAGTTTTAGCCATGGTGGCCATCTTGGATGACTGGCGGCCATGAAAAACATAAGTCTGAGAGGGGGCCTCCCATGTAACATTGTGATGAAGTTTCATCAAAATCCTTGAAGCGGTTTCAAAGGAGATGTCGATTTTATAACATTGCTAACAGACAGATGGCCAGATGGACGACGGACGAAAAGTGATCGCATAAGCTCGCCTGGCCTTTGGCCAATAGAGCTAACAATTAATTAATATATCTCCCCTCCACAAAACTACATCAACAACTGTATTAATATCCCAGACATATTTCATAATTCCCAATGTCAATAACTTTCTGAAAGCCTTTAATATACTCAATTAATTCACAAATAATGAACATTGAATTAGTGCAACCAATATTGGCAACCTAGCTTTTATTCCAACGATTTCTCTTTTTTTTTTTAAATCCAATCAACTGTCTGCAAATGGAAAATTAACTTGCACTCAATGAATGCATTTATAAACAACAAAGGTTTTATGCCATAATTGATGCTAATTTGGCATTTTGAATATCATTTATGATACAAATGAGCTGGTCTGCATAATTTTCACACGCTCTAGCAGTTACATTCTTGCCAAAACATTTTGCCAGAATGAAATCAATTTCAGGGCATGGGGTCTTTTAATAAACAATTTACTGAATAATATGGTAAACAAGCACATTATCATGGATTTATTCCTGCACACAGCTTGTTGTATCATCTCCCAGTCGACACGGTGGTAAAAATAGTGTTTCATTGGCGGTGATGGTGGAGACTGTAGCCGAGGGCAGATGGCATGGCTGTGATGGTGGGGAGACTGTAGCAGAGGGCTTAATGATGTCAGGGTGGTCCCGCAGATGGCATGGCTGTGATGGTGGGGAGACTGTAGCCGAGGGCTTAATGATGCCTGGGTGGTCCCGCAGATGGCATGGCTGTGATGGTGGGGAGACTGTAGCCGAGGGCTTAATGATGCCTGGGTTGTGCTGCAGATGGCATGGCTGTGATGGTGGGGAGACTGTAGCCGAGGGCTTAAGGATGCCTGGGTGGTGCCGCAGATGGCATGGCTGTGATTGTGGGGAGACTGTAGCCGAGGTTTTAATGATGCCTCCGTGGTGCCGCAGATGGCATGGCTGTGAGGGTGGGGAGACTGTAGCCGAGGGCTTAATGATGCCTGGGTGGTGCCGCAGATGGCATGGCTGTGATGGTGGGGAGACTGTAGCCGAGGGCTTTATGATGCCAGGGTGGTGCCACAGATGGCATGGCTGTGATGGTGGGGAGACTGTAGCCGAGGGCTTAATGATGCCAGGGTGGTGCCGCAGATGGCTTTATTGCACATTTTATGGGCCATCACAATTTGGGTTCCATGGGAGCCCAGAATTTGCAAAAGACAAAATTACTTATCCAACCCTTTACAACATACTATAAGGAAACCAATTCCAAAATTTAGTTCAGCTAGGACAAGAAATGTTAGAGATATATACCTGTAAACACAGCTTACACACAAAATTTGATGTGAAACAGACACATTTTAAGGACTATCAGAATTTGGGTTCCATGGGAGCCCAGGGGTTACAGGAACAAAAATTACTTAAGCAGTCCTTAAGATAATGCTATAAGGAAGCCCATGGCCAAATATGGTTGTGCTAGGATAAGAAATGTAAGAGATATAGACTTGTAAACACAGCTTACACGCAAACCTGAATGTGGGACGCCGACGCCAACGCCGACGCTGACCCCGGGGTGATTACATAAGCTCTCTTATTCTTCGAATAGTCGAGCTAATAAATGGAATGGTCTTAATTCAAAGAAAGAACAGCCCATTATATCTATGTAGTGTGTTAAGGGTTAAGCCCGATTCCATTCAAAACGTATGGTGAATTCAAATGTTAGACCAGCACCATTTTCTTTTTAGAAAAAGGCTGAAAACCACTTTACATAATAATTTGACTAACACTCATGCACAATTCTGTTTTTAAGTTTTCAAAAAAATAAATATGTATCTTCTATTTCATGAACAATAAGTGATCTACATTTATTTGGCAGAAGTTGATGTTCCAGTGACAAATCGATGAGGGAATTTCGAGTACTGTATAGCCAGAAAACACAATTTTTCATTACAGAATCTTGTTTACAGAGAACCCAGTCTATTAACAGACTTGGAGACAATTATTTGTTTGAATAATTTACCAGAGGCGCAATAAATGTCCCATGTTGACTAATAAACAGCCATTTTGTACTATAAAAGAAGGGAATGAGCATTTATTAGCATTTGAACGTTGTGTCAGTATGATGCAGTACAGTATGATGCAGTACAGTATGATGCGATGCAGTACAGTATGATGCAGTACAGTATGATGCAGTACAGAACAGTATGATGCAGTACAGTATGATGCAGTACAGTATGATGCAGTACAGTACAGTATGATGCAGTACAGTACAGTATGATGCAGTACAGTATGATGCAGTACAGTACAGTATGATGCAGTACAGTACAGTATGATGCAGTACAGTATGATGCAGTACAGTACAGTATGATGCAGTACAGTTACAGTATGATGCAGTACAGTATGATGCAGTACAGTATGATGCAGTACAGTACGGTATGATGCAGTACAGTATGATGCAGTACAGTATGATGCAGTACAGTACAGTATGATGCAGTACAGTATGATGCAGTACAGTACAGTATGATGCAGTACAGTTACAGTATGATGCAGTACAGTATGATGCAGTACAGTACGGTATGATGCAGTACAGTATGATGCAGTACAGTATGATGCAGTACAGTATGATGCAGTACAGTACAGTATGATGCAGTACAGTATGATGCAGTACAGTACAGTATGATGCAGTACAGTATGATGCAGTACAGTATGATGCAGTACAGTATGATGTGATGCAGTACAGTATGATGCAGTACAGTATGATGCTGTACAGTATGATGCAGTACAGTATGATGCAGTACAGTATGATGCAGTATATGCTGTTTTTTTCAGTTTTTAAACACAAAAATGTGTACAATGGAACCGTGATGTACAAACTTAAAATATTTCTTTTAATCAAGATATGGAAAGGATGTAAAAATAAAAGTAAAATGTTTGTTTATAATAGTGTCACCCCTATTGAAAGGGCCAGTCAATTTTGACTTACGAGACACCTTTGTCTTGAACATCATTACTTCCCGATTCCTATTCTTTAATGCCAGGCACCAGGCACGTAGGCAATCGGTAACCGTTATTAAACTAGCTGGTGGCTCACCAACCGGTCTCTCTTCAGTAACAAGACCGCCTCTGAGGGGACTCGAACCTTCGACCTCCGGATTACGAGGCGGATGCCTTAACCACTAGACCACCGTAACTCCATATATATTAAATAAATATTGATTTTTAGATTAATTCCTCTCAACTAGGATGGCTTCAGGTGTCTCTTTATTTTTATTTTTAGGATTACCAAAAGCCTACCCTGAAATTTGGCAAAAATGATGTTTCCAAAAAATAATTGCCTGACATAAAATCCCCGACCATAGGGACTAGATTTTCCTAATCTATATTACTTGGCAAGGTTTGTAGCATCTATAGATGTTTGCAAATAAAAAACATTTCCCACTTTTTTTCTCTCTCTCTTCCTACCCTACATTTCTGCTGAAAAAAAATCAGTAAAACAATTCATAACAAGAAGCAGTCTGAGAGACAGCCATATCCCCTGCTGCAGTGTTTTTTCCTATGTAGCTGTAGAACCCATGATTGTGTGCTTTGTTTAAAGAAAGTTTTATCAGTGCACATAAAGAAGAAAGTAAAATGAACAAAAAATGTAACAGGCCTCCTATCAGGCTCAGATAAAAATAAAGGTTTTTATAAAGGTTGGTTTTTAGTAAATTTAAAGGTTTTTTTAGAGTGATTTCTACAACAAGAGGTCAATGACCTTGAAGCTCTACTGATAGGTTTTGATAGCTAGATCAGCATTTCTGTGAAGTTTCATAAAAATCTGTCAAGTAGTTTCAGGAGTAGTTATTACACGTTTTTACTATATAACTCTATGTAAACAAAGATGGCAACTGGCAGTCATGTTTAATGTTGAATCAAAATAATTTTCAACAAGGACCAACATCATGTCAATATGATCATTTTAGAAGAAATCCCATATCAATATCACTTATAGTTTTCAAGAAGTAGTCGCTACAAACTTGCTTTTTAAAAAACTATTTTTAGCCGTGGTGGCCATCTTGAATTTCCGGCCAACCTGAAATTTTGTTAGAGTCACATTCCTGTGAAGTTTCATGAAAATCCATCAAGTTTTAACAATATAACGCTATGTAAACAAAGATGCCACTTGCAGCCATGTTTAACGTCGAATCAAAACGATTTTCGACAAGGACCAACGTCATGTCATTCTGATCATTTTAGAAAAAGTACCATATCAATATCTCTTACTGGTATAGTTTTCAAAAAATAGTTGCTACAAACTTGTTTTTTAAAAATCTAAAAAAATTAAAAAGCAGTTAACAAGTGCAATTGATACGAGATTGGAAACTTTGTACGACATAAGGCAAAGTTGCAAAACTTAGTTCTTCGTATTTACAGAGAATGTTTGTATAGAAATGGACTGATAGGAAACCCCGGGGCGCAGTCATTTTTTTACCTAGGAACTTCATTTGTATAACTTTTATAGTATAAGAGTATGCGATCATATATAAACAAGAACTGTCAAAATCTATTCAGTGGTTAAAAAGAAGAATATTTTTTAAGGTTCTGACCATATATGGTGATGGCAGCCATCTTGGATAACGCATTGATCGAATTTGTATAATTTTGAAAGGCATTGACCTCAGAATCATCCCTTCAACGGTGGCCATCTTGGATGTGGTGTTGCCCTAATTTTAACAAAAATCATTGACCTAAGGCCACTCCTTTTATATTTTTCTGTTTACAAAGCTGGCGAGTCAATATTCCAGCAAAATGGAACGGAAAATAAAAACATTATTTTGCCCTTTTTTTTGTTTTGAATCTCAACGACCGGACCCAAATTAGCGAGTGGAACGGAAAATAAATCCAACCAAGGACGAATCGTATGTGGCGACGCCGTGTTATACTCGCCCCAGCCTTCCGGGATAATGACGTCACTCTGAAATCTGGAAGAAAGTAAACACAATATCCCACATATAGATTTGCGTTTGTTACTGTCCTAGAGTATAATATTATAAAATAGAATATGCTAGGGGATAGTAAACGTGAATCTATGGTATGTGTGTTTACCATGTCAAATTCCTGTGCTTTCTTCGAAGTAAACAAAACGGAAGTTTGAACCTCGCTCGGTTTGTCACAACTGTAACGGCGATGAAAAGGATCGACAGTGTTGAAATAAAGATACCTTATCCTTAAATTAGAGTTGTGTTTTCATTATTCTTTGCATTTTGGCATTAGAAACACAGAGATGCATTGAAAAAGATATTGATATTTTGACCGAATATCGGCGAAATTTTTCAGACGCAAAAGTGCGGCGTCATAATAATACATACTTTCGGACGAGAAACAAGCGTGTCATGTAACTGAAATGTACTCGTTAGAAAAAGAAAAGAAACGGACCAAACATAATAATTGGTTATAAAATAAGCAAAACTGTATAGATTTTCTTAACCTATATTTCTTTTTAATTAGAAATATTCACGTAAAACATGACAATAATATTCACTTTATATCAGTCAATAAAAAAGACCAAAGGCTTTTTAAGTTCTTCATGCCTTAATTAGCTCTGCGTGACTTAGGCATACTGATGGCACAGGGTTTACCAGAAAAATTGGTGCAAAAAGTCTATGTAACGTGTACAACGTAACAAGTACATGTAACGTGTACAACGTAACAAGTACAAGGGTGTGGGTTGCGGGAGCGTATCCGGGAGAATCCAGAGAAACACCAATAGTAGTTCTTCTTTACATAATTAGAAATTCTACAACACATTTTATCTGGGAGGGTTATGTACACATACCACTCACACCAGATTGAAATTCCTCGCTATTATAAATTTCACAAACGAGTCCCAAATGTAACCCTGAAATGGTGAACAAATCTAGCATACTGTGCTAGCGCTCTTATACAACTATCACAGGTGGGGCCAGTTCATGCAATTTTAATGTAAAAATGACATGCTTTCACAAAATTGTCAGTGTGAAAACTATGCTTTTCATTGATTGGTAAAGGGATATTATTATAAAGTTTGAGGTATAATTATTTCTGATTGAAAAAAAATATAGGTTAAAAAATCCATGCAGTATTCCTTTATTACCATTTGTCCAATTCTTTTTTAATTGAGTATAGTTTAACATCATCAAAACTGTCTTTTGCTTGTATTTAAGTTATAAGAACGCGAAAATATATGGTGTATATAGTCTGTATGCGGAACAACTTAAAAGCATCTGTTTATGTTTAAGTTTCAGGATTGATAGACATAAAAGCGGATATATAGATGAATGAATACATACATGTATACATACACTATTTTTCTGTTCATTCTTCTATCAGATACATACACAATTTTTCTGTTCATTCTTCTATCCATCATTCTGTCTTCTATCTATGTGTAAGGAGTGCCTGTGAACCTACTTTCGGCAGGCAGAAGAGCAGAAGTTGATGTCAGACAAGTTTTGATGTCAGACAACAGTTTACCATACATAGCATGCTACCTACAAACTGTATTCAAGCTACTTTTCCCAAGAGATGAAAGTTTATGAAAAAAAAAATCTAAATTTTGCAATGACATATGGAAGCTGGATTTGGACAATGGATTCATGATTAAAGCCAACTACAAAATGCATTCCTTCATGTAAATTTGATTCAGTTGAAATGTTGATAAATGATATACCTCAAGAAATTTATTTCAAAAAGTTGATAATCTTTCATTTGTTTGGAAACTGGGCTAACATTTTACAATTTATAGGAAAAAATATCACCTTTAAATCCTAATTCAGTACAGAATAACAAGAAAACAAGTCAATTATAACATAATTTATTTAATGATTGAATAACAACACCAAAAAACATGTACATGTAGCAACGAACAAACTTGTATGTAAAACTGTATATTGCAACTATCTTTTTTTTCGACCACCCAGTGGGTGTTTTTCCAAAAAAGTTGTAAACCAAAAAATAAAAAATAAATGGCTTAAGGATTATACATGTGAAGTCTGGTCAAAAGTGACCATGACCAAGCAGTTTTGGAGTCAATAATATTTTCTTTTAAATATTTTCCTATACTGTTCTATGTAAAACTGTGACCACCTGGGCGGGGCAAGATTTGACCCCGCTGTCACCATTTGAACAAACTTTGTAGAGGACCATAAGCTATTGCTACATACAATATATGAGAGATCTACACCTTGTGCTTTTAGTGCCCTATATATAAGTATATGTAAAACATGTAAAATCTCCACATACAAACTTTGAAACCCCAGGGACAGCCTCTATTGACCCTAGGAACATTGTTTGTATAATTTTTGTAGTCTATTCCATATTCTTTATTAGTGATAATGGCCACCGGCCCATACACATATAAACATATAATACATAATCAATATAACACATGATTTGGTTAACGGACATCAAAAACATGTTTTCTTTTCTCAAATGCATAATATATAAACATTGCTAAATTAATAATGACATTTCTTTTTGTTGAAGACATAAGTAAATAAAATTTGTGTATATTAGGTTGTTCATAATATTTCCTTTGCAAATACAATACTCTTAAGTCATTATACAATGAACATCGCAAAAGGAAATGGTATTCGGTTTCAATATCATCTTTACAATATATACAAAGACGCTGCTCTCTAGGCAATTTCATATGCCTTCCTTTTTCAATAAATAAACAATGTGATGATGTACGTAAAGACGCATACGCAGCTCTAAACTTTATGTATGTTAGAACATTTAGTCTAGGAGTTGGCAATCATTTATAAATAAATACCGTCAAATTCTGTTCAGAGATTCTTGAGAAGATTTTTTAAGGTTTTGACCATTATATGGTAATGGCGGCCATCTTGGATGTGGCATTGACCTAATTTGTAAAAATTTGGAAGGCATTGACCTCAGTATCGTCCATTTGAAATTTTGTCTATATTGGTCAAGCGGTTTCTGAGGAGATGTCGTTTACAAATGCCCTGTATAAGTCTATGTAAAACTGTCAAATTCTGTTCAGCGGTTCTTGAGAAGATTTTTTTAAGGTTTTGACCGTATATGGTAATGGCAGCCATCTTGGAAGTCGCATTGTCCTAATTTGTATAACTTTGGAAGGCAATGACCTCAGTATCGTCCATATGAATTTGGTCAAAATTTGTCAAGCAGTTTCTGAGGAGATGTCGTTTACAAATGCTCTATATAAGACTGCTCTATGTAAAACGTAAAATCTCCATATACAAAATTTGGAAGCCCGGGGTACAGCCATTTTTTACCCTAGGAATTTCGTTTGTACAACTCTTGTAGTCTAGCAGTTGGCGATCATTTATAAACAAAACCTGTCAAAATCTGTTCGGCAGTTCTTGAGAAGAAGATTTTTTAAGGTTTTGACCATATATGGCAGCCATGTTGGAAGTCACATTGACCTAATTTGTATAACTTTGGAAGGCACTGACCTCTGTATCTGGTCGAAATTGGTCAAGCGGTTTCTGAGGAGATGTCGTTTTATAAATGCCCTATATAAGACTGTAAAAAACATGTAAAATCTCCATATACAAACTTTGGAACCCCGTGGCACAGCCACTTTGACCCTAGAAACTTTGTTTGTAAAACTTTTGTAGTCTATGAGTTGGCGATCATTTATAAACAAAAACTGTCAAAATCTGTTCAGCGGTTCTTGATTATATATGGTATTGGTGGCCATCTTGGATGTCGCATTGACCTAATTTGTAAAAGTTTGGAATAATTTGACCTCAGTATCATCCATGTGAAATTTGGTCAAAATTGTCCAAGGAGAAGTTGTTTAACCAAGAGCTAATGGACGGACGGAAAAAAGGTTTCAAGAGAAAATTACAGGCTTTTAAATTTTTTTCAGACAAAATAAAGGTCTTAAAGGATTTCAACAAAATTACAGGGTTTTAAAGGTTCCACTAGGAGGCCTGAATTGTAAGTATAACACTACAAAAGGCAGTAACTCTAATTTCAATCTGATAAGAGTTAGTGTTACTGCACTCTGCACTTCCTCTTGTTGTCCTCTCGTTGTCCTCTATCACTGTGTGAAGTTTCATTCCAGTCCCATTAGTAGTTTTTAAGCTATGCACCCCACAAGAATAATAAGTGTAAAATAACAAAGGGTAATAACTCTTCTTCACATCCTCTTATTGCTCTCTGTCATTGTGTTTTATTGCAGATCCATTAGAAGTTTTGGAGCTATGCTTCGGACAAGAATTTTAAGTATAGAATTACAAAGGCTAATAACTCTATTATCCTTGAAGATCGAGTTATGTTTTTTGCAATTTTCACTTCATCTACTTGCCCTCTATCATTGTGTGATGTTTCATTCCAGTCTAGTAGTTTTTGAGTTACGCCCCGGACAAGAAATATAAGTATAAAATTACAAAGGGCAATAACTCTCAATTAAATGATTGATTGATTGAATTGGATTTTATAGTCGCACCAACAGCTAAGGTCATATGGCGACTTTCCAGCTTCCATTGGTGGAGGAAGACCCGAGGTGCCCCTCCGGGCAATTTTCGTGCACGGGCGGGCGCCTGGGTAGAACCACCGACGTTCCGCAAGCCAGCTGGATAGCTTCCTCACATAAAGATTCCTAGGCCCCTGAGGGATCGAACCTACAGCGGTGAGGGGCAAGTGATTTGAAGTCAGAGACGTTAACCACTCGGCCACGGACGCCCCTCAATTAAACGAAGACAGAGTTATGGTTTTTGCATTCTGCACTTACTCTCATAGCCTTCTATCATTGTGTGAAATTTGATTGCTATCCCATTAGTAGTTTTCATGTTATGGAGCAGACACACATTTAAATGAAGGCAGAGTTATGGTTCTTGCGCTCTGAACATCCTCTCATTGCCCTCTACCATCGTGAGAAATTTCATTGCAGTCATTAGTAGTTTTCCAGTTATGAAGCCGACACAAATTATAAGTATAAAATTACAAAGGGCAATAACTCTAATTTAAATGAAGACAGAGTTATGGTTCTTGCAGTCTGCACTTCCTCTCATTGCCATCTATCATTGCGTGAAATTGTGTTGCAATCTCTCTAGTAGTTTTTGAGTTATTGAGCGGACACAAATTATATGTATAGAATTACAAAGGTCAATAACTCTGGAGCATAACAAGGGCAATCCGATGAAATTTACAATCGATTATTGGTTACAATCAGTTGGATGTAACCGATCAATTATTGTTTATAATTGGTTAGTCAGTATGAAGTATAACATGTGCATGTTAATCTGAGTTTGAGGCCTTGAACTTAGAATAATTTCTGATTATGTGTTCTTTCACGTCTTGTTTATTATGCCATTGTCATTTTAATCAGCAAAATATTTCTAATTGATATAAATGTGTTTATTTGTGTATATGCTTATTTTCATAAATGTATTAATAATTTCCTTATGTTGTCTTCTGGACTATCAGGTTATTTCTATTTGGAACGTTAATTAAAGTGTATTTTTACATGTAACCGATGACCGATTATAGATCACACGTAGAGGTCGGATGCCTAACTAACCGATTAATCGGTACATCACTAGCTGCAAAACTCTAATTTAATTGAAAGCAGAGTTATGGTTCTTGCACTCTGCAGGTCCTCCCATTCCCCTCTATCATTGTGTGAAATTTCATTGCATTCGAGTTATAGAGCAGATACAAATTGTAAGTATAAAATTACAAAGGGCAATAACTCTAAATTAAGTAAAGGCAGAGTTATGGTTCTTGCGCTCTGCATATCCTCTTATTGCAGTCCTGTTAGTAGATTTAGAGTTATTGAGTGGACACAAAATGGGACGGACGGACGGATGTACGGATGGAAGGCATTACTCTATCCCAAAATATTGGATCTAACTTAAAACAAGAAAAATGTCTACTGTAAACAGAATTAAAATGTTCATTAAATGGAAACCAAACAAGTATAACAGCTGCCGGAGAAATCACTAAATCACCTGCAAGTGATACTCCGACAGATTACAAGTCACCTAACATTATATTCCAATTTACAGTAGTAAGATTGTAACCATGACTCTGATAACGACCAAGATGAAATGCAATACAGGTCAGAACCTAAGAAAAAGTATTTTTTATTTATTTTTTCTTCAAAATGATTTATTTACTTAATACAAGGCAGATCTGCACTAAACATCTGGCTGAAAACAGATGAACACACCAAACATATGGCATCAACATGATTTATTAAACATGTGTCTTCATACATGTCAGAATTTGAATATGAATATAAACAGTGCTTACGCTCCTCAACATATTATCAATTATTTAGAGCTGCCCCAGAAAGAGGAAAAGGATACATAGTAATCCGGGAGTCCGCTCTATTCTTACTAACGAATAGATTTCTAGAGTTCTAACCCTTAACCGCCTAGCACGATTATAATAGTCTTTGTGTACATTGTAAACCCGGATCAGCCTTTTACTCGCAGGCACATAAAGAACAGTCCATAATAACTATGCATGTAGTGGGTTAAAGGCTAAAACATGCTTGGGGAATAAGAATACACAAGAACACCCAGTTTACAGCCTCATCCATGGACAAAGCTAAGAGAAAGTGTCTTGCCCAAGAACATACTAACCAAACTCAGTGGAGCTTGTAAGGCTTGAACCCGGTTCAAATCCACAGTGCTATCCAATGGCCACATCATACACCAGAGCAGCCGCGGTTTTCAGAGTGCCCCAGTAGCTCAGTGGATAAAGCAAGGCACTTCGAACCTACAGGCATCTGCCCCGGGTGTGTTCGCTCTGACTGAGGCATCTCTGATGGGAAACCTTATCCTTCATCTGATCTCCCTTTGAGGTTGCTATCCCAATATAACCTCATATGATGTGTTAACCCCATTTTTTTTTGTACCCATGACCGGATGAGTTTGTTTCCTTAATAAAATAGGGGTGTGGGGTGAGGGCTGGGGGATGGGGGAGAGGGGGGGAGCATTTAAACGGGTGTATAAGGTATGCACAAATATCAGTGGAAACTCAAAATAACAGGTGTTACAGAACTAGTATACAAACAATAATTGATTACAGCACACAGCCAATCAGTATAGGATTACAGTCGATAAGCTGGACTGATAAGAATCAGTAAACCTTATATCTATATTAACCCATATTTTTGTAATCTGCAATTACCGGAAATAGAGAAATAATACTCTGCTGTAGCAGTGAGCACTTCCCTCTCATCAACTCTGGTTAATCTTCCAGAATAAGGAGCATGGAAGGAGGTCCTCTGGTTCGATATGGAACCAACATAGTGGGGTTTCCATTGGGATCTCCCGTAAAGAGGTCGATTGATAAAATGGATCAAACACAGTGGATTTTCTCTCGGGATCTCAGGTTTCCATCCACATTTAGACCACAAATTGCTGCCCACACTTTGCAAAAACATAAGCCACATTTTACTGTTAGTTCTTGAGAGCTGACGCCAATATTTAATTAGACGGGGTTGTTTTTGTAACAAAAACATGTGTCTCACCCCCACACTCTCAGTGTAATTAATGCATATGAACCAACCTGGCTGAAAGTTGTGCTCTGCTCGTCGTCTCGATATAGTGAACAATTGTGCCAATTTATTTCAAAATCCCTCAAGCGGTTCAAGACATATGGAGCAGACACAAAATATAGTGCATAGGACCACCTTGACCTTGAACGGACGTGGCTGGAAAAGTTGCGCTCTGCACGTCGTCTCGATATGGTGAACATCTGTGCCAAGTTATCTCAAAATCCCTCAAGCGGTTCAAGAGATATGGAGTGGACACGAAATATAATGCATATGACCTTCGACCTCTAAGTGTGACCTTGACCTTGAACGGACATGGCTGGAATTTGCGCTCCGCATGTCGTCTAGATATGGTGAGCATTTGTGCCAAGTTATTTCAAAATCCCTAAAGCGGTTCAAGAGATATGGAGCGGACCCAAAATATAGTCTATATGACCTTTGACCTCTAAGTGTGACCTTGACCTTCAACGGACGTGGCTTGAATTTGCGCTCTGCACGTCGTCTAGATATGGTGAACATTTGTGCCAAGTTATTTCAAAATCCCTCAAGCGGTTCAAGAGATATGGAGAGGACGCAAAATATAGTGCATATGACCTTTGACCTCTAAGTGTGACCTTGACTTTGAACGGACGTGGCTGGAAGTTGCGCTCTGCAGTTTGTCTCGATATGATGAACATTTGTGCAAAATATTTTAAAATCCCTCAAGCGGTTCAAGAGATATGGAGAGGACATGAAATATAGTGCATACGACCTTCGACGTCTATGTGTGACCTTGACCTTGAACGGATGTGGCTGGAAGTTGCGCTCTGCATGTCGTCTCGATATGGTGAACATTTGTGCAAAGTTTTTTCAAAATCCCTCAAGCACATCAAAAGATATGTAGAGGACACGACTTGTGACGGACATAGAGACATACGTCCAAGCTAACTAAAAACAATACGTCTCCACCAGTGTGGTGGGAAAACAATATGTCTCCCCCAGTGTGGTGGGAGACATAATTTATTAGTTGTGTTTATCATTTATATTTTCATAATAAAGTACCTGACATCTGATGTTTATGAAGACCCCATTTAGCATTTACTAAAAGATTTTGCAGTCAAAGAATAACTTTGAATTCTCCTGCATTTTCTTCATATATCTAAAAATAATTATGCCTTTGTGTCTGGACAGATTAGTCAGGCTTCCCATATTAAATAAAATATTCTAGATAATTTAGCTATAAATTCATCTGCCAGGTTCCCTAGGAAAAAAATCCAGAACATTTCTCTGACCAATTTCTGGACTGTTTAAAGAAGGCTGTACTTATACAATGTATGTTGACCAGTTGATTTGAGTTGAATTGTGGTTTTACGGCGCACCAACACAAAAAGATTATATGGTGCCAACTGGAATGAATATTCCAGGCCAACCCTCTATTTACATCTAGATAAAAATATGCAGAATGGGTCTAGAACCTTCTCACCTGCAGAACTGCAGACTTGCTGCAAATTCTATTGTTAACACTCCATTTTTCACTGCAGGAGCCACTATCATTGTTTTTGTTGACAAGTTAATGGACTGGATGGAACAGCACAATGATATACGAACAACTAGATTTCATTCTGGACAAGTAAGTTTGAATTATGTACAAAGTGTCACGATGCACGGAAACGGATGGACAAAGTGTGACATACCGATGGATAAGGGCAACATGATATATATATGACCCCCCACCAAGGGCAACATGATATATATATGACCCCCCACCCTCACATACGACAGGGGCATACAATGTAAGTAGAAGCAAATCATTAGTTTTATAGTTGTTTTTATTTTACCAGGCAGGTAAATTCCCCAACTGTTCACGGATTTTCACCAAAGTCTCTTTTTCTAATCTGTATATAGTGGCAACCTTGTTTTTATAAAGTTCTGTAGTATATCAAGACAAAATTATTTCAGCCTCAGAATCCTATTTCCATTAATAATCGATTTGTCTATCGCTCATGACAAAATCAGATTACTGAGGAAAGGCGCAGATCAGATGAACAACATCCGTCTATCAATATTTTTTACTTATACAAGCAAATTCAAAATTGGTTATCAAATAAAAAGCATAATACGTGGATAACCTTTGCATGATTTCTGATATTTCAATATAAACCTCTCCCACAAAATGAAGTAAAATCAAAATCATCAAAGCTGTTTGTATCGTAAACAACTTCAGGAGGAGATCCATTTGTAAACCCATCAGACATATCAATCAAACTGTCATATTCTTCATATTTCACAAATGATAAAGAATTAAAGACTCGACCTTCATTTAAAGACTTGTGTAACAGTCTTGTAAGCAGGTCATTTTAGAAGGTTAAATTGTCACCTTCATTTTTCAGAATATTTTTTACGCATGTTTTTGTGCGAGTCTTGCAAGCAGATTGCATACACGAAGTAACCTTAAAGAATATAAAATATTTTTTCATTCACTTTTGCTGTTTTATAAATTTACATAACAGAGCGGCTATACCACGCGAGTTGTTATACATGCATAATTATAGCTTAAAAAATGAGACATAAATTGTTTTACGTCTGACCTCCAAGTATGACCTTGACCTTTGAGACATGGTCATGATTCTTGCGGACAGTACGATAACTATATGCCTCTCTTTGGGGGATAATCAACCCTCAATTCAGGTAGGTTATTTTTTCGGGATTTACTCTATGAATTTTGTGCAAATAAAATGCACATACGTTTACAAAGTGAGCCTTTTGCTCCACCGCTAATGAATAATTCTTCCTGCACTTCCTGAGATTAACCCAATCAAATATTCTCCAAACTGAAAATATCAGGTCTCATTAGTGGGAAAATTTGTTTAGGAAAAGGTGTAAAAATAATCGCTTTGTAATTCACAGTGTATAGGAAACAGGACACTTAATAGAGGCATGTGCGTTTTAACTGATCAAAAAACATTGAGTATTCACGAAGAAATGATAAATAAATCTATCCAAGTCGAGGCTTCTTAAACCGTGCGCATGATCAAAGTCACATGGTATAGCCACTCTGTAGAGCTGTATGTTTTATTCACCAATATTTTTTGAACTACCAACATATTTGATAGATCTACCGTTTTTTCCCCTAATAGTAGCGCCTCCCACATTACAAAAAAAGTTTATTTTAAAAAATTCAATACATCCTTAATGTGTTTTTTTCCTTCACAATTCATAAGAGCTCCACCTTTTTGTTCTGGCATAGCACCCATATTAGGGGAAATACAGTATATTAAATAAAATAGTTCCATTCTACACTAAACACAAAAATAATCAAGGACGGGAAATCTGAACCCGAGTCTTAGTTTGCTTCACAGTTCCAGCAATGAAATATGATTGTTTGTTTGTTTCTATGGCGTTTTACATCATTTTCAACACACATCAGGTTATAATGAAGACCAGCAGAAATTTGAACCCGAGTCTCATTTTAATTCACGCTTCCAGCAGTGAAATATCATGATGAAGACAAGCGTTGGTGTGCAGGATGTGGAAGGTGGTGTGGTGACCTGCAAAGGGGTGGCGAAAAATATGAGAGAATTTCGATTCTCGATTAATGCCTACATGTAAACCTAACAGTAACATAATAGGAGCATGATTTTGTTTAATTATTTGTTTAACACATCCCTGCAACCAAGGTATATGACTTAATGAACTGCTCATGAACTTCTACCCATTGACGGGCATTTGTTGATTTACATACATAGTTTATATTACACCTGATCATCCCTTATTTTTTAATAGTTTTATCTTTATATATTTACATTAATTTTTAATTAATACTTTATTTTCAAATTTTTGCGCACAATATGACCTATTTATGTGTCGACGTGCCGTAAAACACCATTCATTCATTCATTCATGAACTTCTTGAGGCCCTTAGAAAGTGCAGCCATATTAGTTCCTAGTTTGGAACACACAGTCATCTAGTGTCATCAACTACAGTCACACTATTTAAATTGTTATTGTAATTTGTTCATAAATGGCTGAAAACAAGGAGATAAGTAGACGTGATGGATGCTCCAGGAAGTAGATGCTTTGAGTGAATTGTCATCATTTACAAAAGAAATCCAGGCAGGAAATGTTCGATTACATGTTATGTACAGGTAAATGTACCAAGAGGGATAATAATGCATTTACTCAAGCTACAGTTCGAGTTATGGTTCTTGTGCTCTGCACTTCCTCTCATTGTTCCCTTTCATCGGTCAAGCGCTTGCATTTCCACTCATTGGCCTTTTATCATTATGTCAAGTTTAATTCCAGTCCTGTTTTCAATTTATGATCAGGATAAGAAAAGCCCGAAGGACAGATGGAAGGACGGATGGAAAAAGCTGTGATATAAATGCTCCCCCAATGTTTTATAAGAGCATAAAAAATCAAGTTTCAATTACTTCCCATCTAACTCTGACTAATCTGCCAGACGGCTCCAGCTTCTGCCTGAGACTCTTCAATTAAATGATCAGACTGCACAAGCATGAAAACCCAATTACAGCATGCTTCTAATGAAGCTGAATTTTCAATCTTTTATCTTCCAACATATGGCTTTGATCAAAGGATTCAGATTGACTCAGAGTTAACTCCCAAAGTACAAAACATTTACTTTTAAACACAAAAACAAAAAAAAATCTGTGTGAAACTTCACAAAATATAAATTAGGATCAGATGTAAGACAATGTCAAAACTTAGCAATCTGCTGCCCGAGAAAAACGTGATGATGATGATGTTGATGGCGATGATGATGATGATGGTGATGATGATTATGAAGAAGATGATGATGATGATGATGACAATGAAGATGATGAAGAATATTTTGTTGTTGATGATGATGATGATAATGATGATTAGTGTTATTGTTGATGATGATGATGATGATTGTTATTGTTGATGATGATAATGATGATGATTGTTATTGTTCATGATGATGATGATGATAATGATGATGATTGTTATTGTTGATGATGATGATGATTGTTATTGTTGATGATGATGACGATAATGGTGATGATTGTGATTGCTGATGATGATGATGATGATTGTTATTGTTGATGATGACAATGATGATTGTTATTGTTGATGATGATGATGATGATGATGATGATGATGAAAATGATGATGATATCAATTGATAATTGACGATGACTGATAACTATGACAACTTCTACAGTTGTTATTGAATAGGAGTACAATCTTTGCCGTACTGACCAACGTGTTGGGGATATGTACACACAGGGATAAAGCATTCGGTCAACTCTGCAAAATGGTTTCTTTGAGAATAGGAAATGTGTAAGACATAACATCATAAAATCTGCAAAGTTTTCTCTCTGAGGGCTCAACTTAATTACTTGTTCTGACCAAATCAAATAACAACTTTTCCTGACCTTTTCGCAACGTGCAAAACAATTGTCTCTTTCCCTTCACTAAACCTCAATCTATTGTATTTTCAGCCATTTAAGCAGAAACACATCTCCTGCTTTCTCCCATAATCCTTTTATGTAACTTCCCTTCCCTTTATCGTATAACCACTCCATCAATCTTTCAAGATGTTGAATAACTAAAAGCAAATAGATTGGTTGTTGTATTTATAAATGTAAATGGCTGCAATAGACAAATCCTAAGTGCATCTGTGTAATATCGTAAAACAAAAATGGAGACAAAAACAAGTATTTTTTTCAAAAGTTTATATTTTAATTAAAAAAAGACAGCTTCATAAAATGGAATATGATTGATAACCAATTAAATATGGCGGCGATATATCAGGTTTTGCGAGTGAAAGTAAAAAACACTTCCCGCTTGCAGAACGTTTTATCCTGCGCTCACAGTACAAAGATATGGTTAAGCAGTCGTGCACCTGCATTTACTGTATTACTGTCAATAAAACAAGATTGGATAATGCACAATCACCACAGATCTTTTTTCAGAGTTAATGGACTTTTTCTGCACATGCACTGTTGTGAACGAGATACGGAGGTGTCATTTTAAGATGACGTACGATAACATCGTATTTTATTGCTGTTATCACTTAAATATACTGTTATGAAACTTGGCAATTGTGTGGTTCGATAGTACATTGGATGAATTATATGATCGTACACTCAATACGTTTAAAAACGCAACTTTTTTGATTTTCGATTATTTTTAGTTCGCTGGTTTTTTGTTTTAAATCAAGATTTATTTTGTATTTTATGTTAGTAAACACGTCTCTTTGTCCCAAAGGTTAACATAATTTATAGCGATTAACAGTTGCATAAGCTTTGCTCTACTTCTCTCAGTTAAAACACACTTCAATTCCACTCTAGAAATTAAAAAAAAATACCAATATGTGCGTTTTTAAATGTACTAAGTGTACATACTTTGACTTGTATATTCTTATCGCAATAGGTCAAAACATTGCATCTAAGTCGTGACTGAACTGCGATAAAAATTGAAGTGATGATGGCCCAATGTGTTTGCCTTTTTCTCATCCTATGTACAAAGCCATGACAAATTAGCACTGTAGATCCGGCAGTCATGTTTAATGTTGAATCAAAATGATTTTCGACAATGAAAATGTACCATATCAATATCACTCGTAATTTTCAGGAAGTAGTTCCGTCAATTTTATTTTTTAAATCTATTTTTAGCTGTGGCTGCCATCTTGAATTAGCAGATGGCCTGATATTTTGCTAGGATCAACTAGACATCAAGAGAAACATTCCTGCTTAGTTTTATGAAAGTCCGTCAAGAAGTTTTAGAGGAGTAGTCGCTACAAGTTTTCATTATATAATTCTTATGTAAACAAAAATGACCGCGGCCATGTTTAATGTCGAATCAAAATAATTTACGACATGTCATTCTGATCATTTTAGAATAAGTCCCATATTAATCAATATCACTTATAGTTTTCAAGTAGTCGCTACAAACTTGTTTTTTAAAAATCTATTTTCAGCTGTGGTGGCCATCTTGAATTTCCTGCCGACCTGAAATTTTGCTAAGATCAATTAGAGATCAAGAGCAAGAGAAAAAGTCCCAAATCAATATCACTTACAGTTTTCAAGAAGCAGTCGCTACAATCTTGTTTTTTAAAAATCTAGTTTTAGCTTTGGCGGCTATCTTGGATTTCACATCAACATGAATTTTTGCTACGATCAACTTGACTTCATGGGCAACATTTCTGTAAAGTTTCATGAAAATCCATCCAGTAGTTTCAAGGGAGTAGTCGCTACAAATAAAATTATGGACGGATGGATGGACGGACGGACGGACGACGGACACTGACCATTATAGAGCAACAATGTTTTTCACTTTCAGGTAAGGTTTTTCACTATCAGGTCATGGTGACCTTGACCTTGAACCAGTGTTACTGAACCTGAGTGTCTTTGATGAAACTGAAGACATATATAAAGTTTGATTAAATTTTATGTGGAAGATATGTGGGAAAACTAAAACATAAATGTTGACGCCATCAACGTAACCTGATACCTATGTCTTGCCACAGAAGTAGAAAAATGGCCTATCAACAGTCCCATCCAAATACATCTAAACTGCCTTAGGGATGTGACTCTTACAATGAGGACCCTTGATGATTAATATAAAATATCCTACCGTCTCCATTTTCTTTGATTCCATTGCTGTCCTCGATGGTCATCTGTTCCGCAAGGTCTGACAAACTTGAGTCAATCCTACGATTTCCTTTAAAGGTCAAAGACAGTCGTCGCTTCAGTTTTTTCAGATTCATCATTTTGGTGAGGTGTTGTATACCGCTCTGCCACCTCCGTGGCACCGGGTGGACTACAACTGGGTATCCTGAAGCAGCACCCTGAAATGAAATAAGCATTAAGTAAGTATATAGAAAATGAAAGTACATATAAATGAAGAATCACTCTGAAATTAAATAAGTATTAAGTATGTATAGGGAAAATGAAATTACCGTAGACCGCTTTTATTCCGAAATATTTCCCCTATGACATAGTACAGTTTCATGTAGCAAGACAATCTGTCAAAAAGAGACATGACATTAGAACATGCACAAGCTAACTTGGAGAACATAAAATTAATGAAAACAGATTAAAGTAAGCACCACCCACTCCCATGCCCCAGAGGAGAACCCTGCTTCATAGATAGAATGAATGAATTAGCATTTAGGTAACACAGAATATTGCAGTATTTAGTTAAAACAGATCTTACAGACTATAAATGTTAATGAAAGAAGCCAAATCCATAAAAGAAAGAAGCCAAATCCATAAAAGAAAAAGAAAGAAGCCAAATTCATGAAAAAAATGCCATAACAGAATATGTTTGCTTATTGTCATTATTCAAGTTTGCAAGTGTTTTACCTTAAATATAATCACTGAACAAAAATAAATCTCATTTCAATAATGTTATCGAAAACACAAATTACCAGGTAAATCACTAGACGCTTTCTATTTTAGGTTTAAATCCACAATTTTCCCTTTAATTTCTCTTCTGATGCTAAGTTTCATTAATTCATCAATATTGGTATAATACAGGATCCTTTACAGCAAGGTAATTATGCAGCTTGCAGCAGAGTGATTATGCATTTTGGTCTGTGTCTACTAAATAAATACAGACTGTGATTGGTCAAAAAAGTCTGGGGAATACGAGACTAATGTTTACTAATGTGAAGTCATGGATTGGATAAAATATAATGACTGAAATAAAACAACTTGAGAATTAAAACATAAATATGTTTTCTTCAAAATGGAACATTTAATACATATTTTTGTAGTTATTTTTTAAAATTATGACTGAAAAATGAAAGTAGGTACATGCTGACATTGGTTCGGGAAAAAAAAGCTAAACTAGGGGTGGGTGTCACTTCGGAGCCAGAAATGACTAACTTTTCATAATATTTATGAAAAACAGTTCCTCATTACATGGCACTTGGATGTAAGTTTCAGGCAAGCGGTGCCATATATGGCTACAAGATATAGGGAAATCAGGGTAGCCCTGAAGGCTAAAATAGAGGCCTATGTGAAAATCAATAGTTGTCAGTGACCTTTTGCAGGCAACACCTGGTGACAAATGTTCTTAAAGGTAACTCACCACATGCAGTCAACTGATGTTACAGCATGGTGATTTTGCAGTTTACAGCCTCAAGGCTCTGGCTGTATCTATCCAAGACTCAGAAAGTTGCTCAGAAAGCTGGGTCACCGAAGCATTGTGGTGTAGCGGTTATAGCGTCTGCCTTGCATTCGGGAGGTCGTGGGTTCGAGTCCCCTGACCGCGTCATACCAAAAACTTTAAAAATGGAGTAGTCACTTGTAACCCTGCCTGACGAGCAAATAATGGGTAGTGCTACGACAGATTGACCAGTGTCAGAATAATGTGACTGGGTGGGTGGGGGTATCATGTCTACTACGGCGTGGTATTCCAGTGTGGCAGCACTATAAAGAAACCATTGAGTTCGCTGCTTCAAGTAGACATATCATCACATCACACAACAACACAGAGATAAAAGTTTAGACATTGTGCCTATAATTGTCAGGTAAGATGCCTGTCGTAGGTGGAGGGACTATAATCATTAGAAATACACACACACACAGAGCTGCTATGGTTGTTGGACTGTGTATCAACATCATTTTTCTGTTCATAAAACAACTGTATTCTAGTAAGAGTTTTATGGGTCTGATACTACTTGAATTAGGTATCAATTTCAGGGATACAGTCTATAACTCTGTTCTCAGCATACAGCAGGTTCCAAATCGTTATCGTTATCGTCACTGATTATTGACTGATGTTAAACTTTATTAAAGGGACAAACGGCAAACTTCATTGTTTAAAAGCTTGCGGACCCCTGTTAGTTTTACTACTAACTTGCATTTGTTCAATAATTAATATTAATTATAAGAATAATATAAAGGAAATTACTAACTGTTAGTGTGTACAGTTATATATGTATCTCTTTTTAGTGCTGTCTGATTTTAAAATAAGCAACAGCTCTTCAATCATTAAACAGAGTTGATGAAACTTTAACTGAAGCATCTTCTAACATGTCTAAAGAGTTTGAATAGGTCTGTTCCACTGCTAATTATTTTCATGAACTACTAATCAGATTTCAATAATAATATCATCGAAGATTAAACCCTTTCTTCTTACGTAAATTTACATTGCTAAAAACTAAGATTACCTTCACAGACGCTCCAATTGCTATTATATTATCATTAAGTTGTCTTTTTGTTTATAACTATGATAATTTACCAATTCTTCATATTCTAACCATGATCTTTTCCCAATTCCTCACATTCTAATCATGAAACAACATTCTATTCAGTGATCCATTACACATACTATTTCAGATGTCTATCATATTCATACTATAATATTATACAACACAGATCCCAACATTAAAAACATTTTCATTTGTCTCATGATGACTAATTTATCTAGTGCTCAAATCTTTCATGATACATGCACTTTGATTGTTGACAATTACAAATAAAAGAATTCTAACATCTACACACTGTTCCTTTATTTTTATCATATTCATTCCCCTTACTGTTTTCTTATGTAACTGTTCTGACTGGCTTGTGATATTTAATTTGTATCACTGTTTTCTTGTTTGTGTTGCAAGCATGGTGATTTTGTTGTTTACAGGCAACACTTGGTCATCATTTTGAAATTGTCCTTAAAGGTAACTCACCACATTCAGTCAATGTTAAACAGTCAATGTTACAGCACGGTGATTTTGCAGTTTGCAAGCAAAACATTGTCAACATTTGAAATTGTCCTTAAAGGTAACCGTCACATTCTGACAGCCAACATGTTCACATATCTTCACATATCTTCATTATTGTTTGTAAAACAATTCATCAGGATTACAGATTTTTAATTCCTGGTTTGGGGAAAGCTATGTAATACAATACATGTCAGATACAGGATCGCTATCTTGATAAGTTAAGTAACCCATGCAGAAATAGATACTTAAACTAGGACATACATACACCATTATCACTATCTATCTTTGCAAAGTCATGCTTATAGTGTGCATTTATTTTTATTTATTTTTTTTTTCAGGAAAAAGATGATTTTAAAGTCTGTTAAACATTCGGACCCGGTGAGAGGCGAGTAGGTTTACAATACAATGTCATTATCCCCTCGACCACGGATGTGCTATAGACTGGAGGCGACCTTGAGGAGTAATTGGTGCCAGACCACGGATGTGCTATAGACTGGAGGCGACCTTGAGGAGTAATTGGTGCCAGACCACGGATGTGCTATAGACTGGAGGCGACCTTGAGGAGTAATTGGTGCCAGACCACGGATGTGCTATAGACTGGAAGCGACCTTGAGGAGTAATTGGTGCCAGACCACGGATGTGCTATAGACTGGAGGCGACCTTGAGGAGTAATTGGTGCCAGACCACGGATGTGCTATAGACTGGAAGCGACCTTGAGGAGTAATTTGTGCCAGACCACGGATGTGCTATAAACTGGAGGCAACCTTGAGGAGTAATTGGTGCCAGACCACGGATGTGCTATAGACTGGAAGCGACATTGAGGAGTAAATGGTGCCAGACCACTGATGTGCTATAGACTGGAGGCTACCTTGAGGAGTAATTGGTGCCAGACCACGGATGTGCTATAGACTGGAGGCGACCTTGAGGAGTAATTGGTGCCAGACCACGGATGTGCTATAGACTGGAGGCGACCTTGAGGAGTAATTGGTGCCAGACCACGGATGTGCTATAGACTGGAGGTGACCTTGAGGAGTAATTGGTGCCAGACCATGGATGTGCTATAGACTGGAGGCGACCTTGAAGAGTAATTGGTGCAGACACCAGAGAAAACCCTCATAATGCGCTCGAGTTTTATATGAAATGTGCACATGTATTAATTATATAAGCAGCATTTAAAGTTTGGTTGAATTATTATTTATGAAAATATATGTTTGTGCTAAATCATCAATATTAATGCACATATACATATTGCTAGCAGTTGTACATAATACTAAATACAATTTCAGTACAGCCATAAAGCATCGTATGAATTAATATTAATGATTTATGCACCAAAAACTAGCAGGACTTCATCCAATACCACCCCCCACCCCAGCCCCAGTTTTGACAAACTGGCCTAAATTTTCGTGAAGAAAAAAATTACCTTCAGTGTGACCTTGACCTTTATATTTTAGTATGGTCATGTCGATGTTGTCATGATGAGTATAATTATATTGAAAAGTTGATATAAATATCAAAAAAAGAGAAAGTTATAGCCAACGTTAAGTTTTCATGAAGAAACAACCCATATAATGACCTTCAGTGTGACCTTGACTTTTATATTTTAGTATGGTTATGTCAATGTTGTCATGATGAGTATACATTGACATTTGATGAAGAAGTATCAAGAAATGAGAAAGTTATAGCCAACGTTAAGTTTTCGTGACAGATTGTCGGACAGACGGACTGACAGATGGACGGACGACAAAGTGAACCCTATGTATCACATTTTCCTTCGAAAAGGCGACACAAAATCACTCGAAGTTTCGTCCCTTTTGTTTTTCTACATACCTACATAACTTGTGTTTTGATAACATTTAATCATTATTAATGTTTTTTATTTGAATAGTTGAAAAGCAAATTGTTTTTGCATATTAACTTATTGTTATATACATTGCGCTAGTAATTTATTTAAACCGATAAAAACAAGAGGTCAATGACCTTGAAGCTCTACTGACTGATTTTGATTTCAGGAAGTAGTCGCTACACTTGTTTTTTGAAAAATTATTTTTAGCCGTGGCGGCCATCTTGAATTTCCGGCCAACCTGAAATTTTTCTAGGATCAATTAGACATCAAGAGCAACACTCCTGTGAAGTTTCATGAAAATCCGTCAAGTAGTTTCACAGGAATAGTCGCTACAAGTTTTCATTATATAACTCTATGTAAACAGAGATGGCCGCTGACAGCCATGTTTAACGTCGAATCAAAATAATGATTGACTCTGATAACCATCATGTCATGCTGATCATTTTACAAAAAGTCCCATATCAATATCACTTATAGTTTTCAAGACGTAGTCGCTACAAACTTCTTTTTTAAAAAATCTAATTTTAGCTATGGCGGCCATCTTGAATTTCTGGCCGATCTGAAATTTTGCTAGGATCAATTAAACATAAAGAGCAACATTCCTGTAAAGTTTCATGAAAATCTGCCAAGTAGTTTCAAAGGATTAGTCGCTACAAGTTTTTACTATATAACTCTATGTAAACAAAGATGGCCACTGGCAGCCATGTTTAACGTTGAATCAAAACAATTTTTGACAAGGACCAACATCATGTCATGCTGATCATTTTACAAAAAGTCCAATATGAATATCACTTATAGTCTTCAAGTAGTAGTCGCTACAAACTTGTATTTTGAAAATCTATTTTTAGCCATGGCAGCCATCTTGAATTTCCGGGCGACCTAAAATTTTGCTAGGATCAATTAGACATCAAGAGCAACATTCCTGTGAAGTTTCATAAAAATCCGTCAAGTAGTTTCAGAGGAGTAGTCGCTACAAGTTTTCATCATATAACTCTATGTAAACAAAGATGGCCACTGGCAGCCATGTTTAACATTGAATCAAAATAATGTTTGACTGATAACCATCATGTCATGCTGATCATTTTACAAAAAGTCCAATATGAATATCACTTATAGTCTTCAAGTAGTAGTCGCTACAAACTTGTATTTTGAAAATCTATTTTTAGCCATGGCAGCCATCTTGAATTTCCGGGCGACCTAAAATTTTGCTAGGATCAATTAAACATCAAGAGCAACATTCCTGTGAAGTTTCATGAAAATCCGTCAAGTAGTTTCAGAGGAGTAGTCGCTACAAGTTTTCATCATATAACTCTATGTAAACAAAGATGGCCACTGGCAGCCATGTTTAACATCGAATCAAAATAATGTTTGACTCTGATAACCATCATGTCATGCTCATCATTTTACAAAAAGTCCCATATCAATATCACTTATAGTTTTCAAGACGTAGTCGCTACAAACTTCTTTTTTAAAAATCTATTTTTAGCTGTGGCGGCCATCTTGAATTTCCGGCCGACCTGAAATTTTGCTAGGATCAATAAGACATCAAGAGCAACATTCCTGTGAAGTTTCATGAAAATCTGTCTAGTAGTTTCAGAGGAGTAGTCGCTACAAGTTTTCATTATATAACTCCATGTGAACAAAGATGGCCGCTGGCAGCCATGTTTAACGTCGAATCAAAACGATTTTCGACAAGGATCAACATCATGTCATGCTGATCATTTTAGAACAAGTCCCATATCAATATCCCTTAGAGTTTTCAAGAAGTAGTCGCTACAAACTTGTTTTTTAAAAACCTATTTTTAGATTTGGCGGCCATCTTGGATTTCACATCTACATGAAATTTTGCTAGGATCAACTAGACTTCATGGGCAACATTTCTGTAAAGTTTCATGAAAATCCATTCAGTAGTTTCAGAGGAGTAGTCGCTACAAAAAAAAGTTTACGGACAGACAGACGGACGGACGGACAGACGGACGGACGCCGGACGCCGCACCACGGCATAAGCTCTGCTGATCTCTGATCAGTAGAGCTAAAAATGACAAAGGAATATTGAAAACTCTCACATTTGAAAAAATCATCTCTGTGGCCGAGGGGTTAACGATATTGCATTGTAAACCTTCTTGTCTCTCATATATAACCTTACATGTGTTGAAAATGACGTAAAGCACCATACAAACACATTCATTACCCATTATTTCAATATTTGCAAGCAGATTTAAAATCAAAATCTGGAACTTGAGGTGAAAGTTTTTATGTTTGACAAACTACAAGATTGCTGTGTCCCTTTAAACCTTTATATACCTGCCTGCACTGAACAATAAACACTCATAATTAGGGTTATTAACTTATGTGATGATACCCATAATCTAGATTAGTATGACATCAACTTCATGGTCCTGATATAATTAACGTAGTTATCAAGTGTGTGGGTAGACCCAACAAGATAGACTGCATTGTTCAAAATAATAATAATAATAATAGTTCACCAGGTGTGGTTACTGCCAGGCCAGAATAAGGCATTTGTTTACTCAGGCCAGCATTTTTTCTCTCACCCTTTTGGGAATGGTACCGGTACCAGATCAACTGGGAAAATGTGTGTTGTTTTGCCTTAAATTGGGAAATTTTCACTAGATCAAACAAAAGCAGTATTATATTCTTTTTATATACTTTGGCAAACACAAAACATTATATTTTCCTCTTCTTCTGTTTAAAGTTTAACATTAAATATAAAAAAAAAATATTGGGATTTTTTTTGCTCCAATTGAGAAAAATACATACTTTTGCCATTGGGAATGGTACTGTTATTAGGTACCACTTATGTAAGGAAAAAAACACTGCAGGCAGATGAGTAATATCCACCCCCTCCACCACCCTCCCCCAACTCATTGTCTGCCATGTTCATTAAAGCACTTCATCATCCCTGTATTGTTTCAGGCGCTGCTAAAATAATCATGGCTCCAGCATAAAATGGAGTGTTTACAACAGAATCTGCAGCATCTCTGCAGTTCTGCATGTACATGTAGATGTAAATGGAGGGTGACCTGGAATGTGCATTCCTGTTGGCACCATATAACCTTTTTTGTGTTGTGACATAAATCCGATTCAACTCAGACACAGTTCTTTATTCTGATATCCATTATAGTTTGGGGACATAATTACTCAACACTAATTGTATTTTATTTAATTAAAAGTAATGTACAGTACAGACGACCATATAAGTCTCTGTATGTATCAATACATTTGATGTGTTTTTCTTTTAAAATAAATAGTAATATTCAAACAAACAGTAAAGAATGAGTCAAGATCCTAAGCCCAATTTCAGATTACAGTTTGTGGTTTAACTGGGGCATCTGCAGCTGAGTGGTTAGAGTCTCTGATTTAAAATCACCTGCCCCTCACCGCTGTGGGTCCGAGCCCTTGTTAGGAATCTTTATGTGAAAAGCTAACGAAGCGTCCTATACGAAAATTGCCGGAGGGGCACAAGGTGTCTTCCTCCACAAATGGAAGCTGGAAGATCGCCATATGTCCTAAGCTGTTGGTGTGACTTTAAAACCCAATTCAATTCAATTGTGGTTTATCTATCATTTAACTGTTGATGATAAGACAACTTTTGAACTGGTCAGGAAAGAATGTCTCTATAAAAAAACTTATCTGGAAATAGTCTCAATGTTGTAGCCTGTTTGTCACCAATGGAGACGACCCATTAATAAGTTGCTCAAATTGTCAATTAATAATAGTGACATAAATATCAATGACCCAAAAATAAACCATGATTTGAATCAACCATATGTTTATTTTTTAACCTTAAGGAAGACAATACAGACTTCGTATCGAGTATTAGTCAACAGTGGCGTAGCTGCCTATAGGCATTTTAGGCACCTGCCTACACATTGTCTTTCGGAACCAAACACACCTTGATTGTGCAAAAGTTTGAAAGTTTTTCAGAAAGCAAGTATTCATATTAATATAATATGTTATTTTGTTCTGTTCCGTTGTTTTTGTTGCGAAATCGCAAATTAAAAAGCTTGAAATCGCGGGTTAAAAATATATTGTTTGCTGCTTAAAATACTGTCAGAATGCAGGATTTGCCTTCTTCTAAAAAAAATAATTCGGGGGATCATGCCCGGACCCCCTAGACCTTGTGCCTACACACTGATTTAGGCACAGCTACGCCCCTGTCTAATACTTCCAAAAAATTTGCATTAAACTAATTTAAAACTTACTCTTTAGTACAATGTTATGCAACCTTTTTAGTCATTGTTTAACTACGTAATACCAGCTCTATTTATAAACCATTTGGCCCTGCACACTACCTAAGTGCAGATAAATAAACCATTTGGCCCTGCACACTACCCAAGTGCAGATAAATAAACCATTTGGCCCTGCACACTACCTAAGTGCAGATAAATAAACCATTTGGCCCTGCACACTACCCAAGTCAGGATAAATAAACTATTTGGCCCTGCACACTACCTAAGTGCAGCATTCATGGGATACACCATAAAAGTATCGCAGTTTATATACAAGGTACTAAAACTATTTATTTGGCAATATATAGGTTACAATGTTTAATTCTATTCTATTGATTGGATTGCATAATTCCTTAATTTATAATGCTTTGAATACCTCATCAATTGTTTCATTCTTTTGTTTTACTAAGCATATTCCACCTTTAACTACTCTAATGACCTAATGCTTCAAGTTAGCTTTAATTAACAGTGACATCAGCAGGAATCTCCTCAGGCAGAAGCTGTTGTGTATATGATTATAATTACTAATGTAAGCCATAATGAGGAGTGAAGTTATGTGAATTATGACCTAAATATGCTTCCTGTCCACATTATTAGCTTAATGACTAATTATGAACAATGGGTTTACTATCAATGAATTTAAGATTGATATGTCAAGAACCATGTTGTATAGATAGAATGAAATAACCCGGATGAAGCAGGAAAAGGACGGTGGTGGTGGTGGTGGTGGTGGTGTGTGTGTGTGTGTGTGGGTGGAGGTGGGGAGGAAGGGGGAAGAGAGAGAGAGAGGAGTATGTTATAGTTGTGCATACACTAGAGGGACACATGGTTATCCAGAAGTAGGATCAAGCATCAAAATAATCAACTCGATTTAAAAAAAATCCAGTATCATTTTGACTTAAATTCTGCTTGCATATAATTAAATAAAAATAGAAGTTTTCAATTTCTCTTCATTATTCTAACATACCTCTACATGTAATATAAGCAACATTTAGTAATATTATGCAACCAGGACGCTAGTCAGCTTTTAGGAGACTTTGGCCAGAGCCCTCAGGAAGGGGAACTTTCCATTGTTTTCATATCAAAGGGGAATTTCTAAGAACATGAAGAAATTAGTGTTTTTTTATTATTATTTAAGGGGCACCATGAATGTACCATTCCAAATTGGAAATCGTATGCTATTTTCCTGCATCGGAGTTAAAAAAAAATCCAATATTTTTTTATTTTTTAAAAAAGGGGAAATTTTAACAGGAAAAGGGGGAAAACATATACTTTTAGGGGAGGGGAATAGGACCAAATTTCTGCCCCAAAAATGGCCAAAACAGTGCCCTGGCAACAGAAATTGCATTTGAACAGTTCAAATAATTATTGACTATTTCCATAATGCAAGTTACGTAGAAAAACTAACGAGACGACGGGAGTTTAAAAAACATCAAGAAAAAACATCAAGATTGCCATGAGTACCTTTAAGGGCCATGAGTTCCTGAGTCAGACTCATACAATGAGTACCTTTAAGGGCCATGAGTTCCTGAGTCAGACTCATACAATGAGTACCTTTAAGGGCCATGAGTTCCCGAGTCAGACTCATACAATGAGTACCTTTAAGGGCCAGGAGTTCCTGAGTCAGACTCATACAATGAGTACCTTTAAGGGCCAGGAGTTCCTGAGTCAGACTCATACAAATGAATGCTGATTATAATGCTTACATGCTTACAGGATGGACATGCATGTATACACTGTTGACTTTATTACCAGTACAGACAAAGGATATGTTAAAATCTCAGATGAAAGTAAGGATACTACACATGCCAGATGGACATTCCGGTTCATATCGTTATAATATTGAGGCCATTATTATTTGATTATTCTTTTTACGAACCCTCCTACTATAAAACTTAGGAAATTTGATCATTTTTAATGTTATTTTACCTTTTCCCAGATTTTACTCCGAACATTTCATTATCTTTTATTTTCCAACAAATAAAAAATATCTTTTCCAATTTTTCAAATTTTTTTTTTAAATGTCTTCCTGCTACAGCACATCTTTGCCGTGATGGTTTGTAAAACTTATAAAAAAATAATGGAATGAATAAAGCCTGAATAAAGTCGGAATGATATAGCTGCACGTGTGTAACATTGTATGAGATGATATCATGTATAAAGGCATGCCATTTACAGAAAGAATTTAATTGCATTCTGTTACACAATATAGGTTATTTAGGTTATTTAGAGCCACCCCAGAGAGAGTTGTAGGATACTTAGGCAACCCAGGGAACAATGCCCTACTCTTACTAACAAATTGATTCCTATGGTTCTTTAACATACTCGAAGACTTTAATAAACTAGACTATCCATTTTACGTCCCCCATCCACTGGACCAGGCTAAGTGAAAGTGTCTTGCACAAGACAGCCAGCCCCTTATGTACAGAAAGAGTAAAGTATATTATAAACAGATGGGATGGATGGACAGAAAGATGCACAGAAAGATGCACAGACAAACACATATACAGTCATAGATATATATAGACGGACAAACATGGAAAGAAAGACAGAGAAAGACGGACAGACAGACTACCTGTGCTTCAGGCGACATGTGCTGATCCACATCCACCATTTCACCACAACTCGGACAGAGCACGTTTTTTAGCACAGCAGTATCCAAGTTAATACTAATTAATCCATTGGAACAAGCACAAATTTAAGTTTAACACTAAAATCACACAATTTTCATGTATCATGTATAATAACTTCAGTTTTATTGTAATCCAGTTCCAAACGTTCAGAATATCCTACAACTGTTCTCAGATTTTTGTCTAATAATATTGAATTCAGTTCCTTAACAACCAGCCAGTTAAAGTTATACCACATCAGTTAATAATCAATCCAGCTAGCTACCTACATTCAGCATATGTAGATAGCGGTATGTACTTCCTTTGAAACCAGCATAAGATCTACATAAAGAAGAGCTGCTGTTTGATTTAAAAAGAACATATATATTCATAGCATGATTTAATCTGCACCAATAAAATAAAATCCTTGACAGCAGGTTGAACAACTGGAGTTCACCTTGGCCATCAATCATTTCCTCATACCTTCAAAAAAACACAAAACATAGACTATTATATCATAGACTATTATATCATAGACTATTATATTATGAGAAATACACAAGAATTAACTATGATCCTTTTAAAATACACATCCACATGAAGGTATATTTATCATTTTACAGGAAGATTAGGTCCGAAGAAAATATTTCAATGTTCTGAAATAAAACCAAGTATAACCACACATGACTACCTACTCTTATCTGACAGATATATAATCAGGTTTTATTTAAATGTGTATGTCATTATTTTTTGCCACTAACAAAAACTAAACAAGCTGTGGTTTTCACAAGTTCACTAGCAGAGGCGGATCAAAGATTTGATTTTAAACTGCAATGCAAACGTCTTCTCTCCTATTTTAGTGAAAGGTGAACGCATTTTAAGTGGTGTGGGGGAGGTGTATAAGGACATGGGACAAACACATACATGGTTATAGCTTTCCAGATTTTAGGCGGGCATACGTCCATTCCACCAGCTTCTAGAACCGAGCAAGATTAATTAGTTATCGCGTTTTTAAACATTCAAAAAGGCAAAACTAGGTTTTTGTTTTTTTCTTGCATTTTTTTTGGCCATACCGTTTTAAATAGTGTACCAACACTACCTTTGAAAAGATAAAGAATGGCATACTGCAAATATTTTAATAGAACATGTAGTCAATTAATTGGTTGATAGGAGGTCCTACAGAGAGGGGGGCCTCAGTTATATAATCTCATCTGAAAAACTGGCAAGCATTGAACCTGGAAGGGGATGGAACCCGTGACCCCTGCTAATAAGGGGCATAAGCGCACCTCCTGGTACAGTACTGGTACTGTCAACCCCTAGTTTACTTATCAAACACACTGACAACTACACCAGCACACCTCCTGGTACAGTACTGGTACTGTCAACCCCTAGTTTACTTATCAAACACACTGACAACTACACCAGCACACCTCCTGGTACAGTACTGGTACTTTCAACCCCTAGTTTACATATCAAACACACTGACAACTACACCAGCACACCTCCTGGTACAGTACTGGTACTGTCAATGCCTAGTTTACTTATCAAACACACTGACAACTACACCAGCACACCTCCTGGTACTGGTACTATCACCCCCTAGTTTACTTATCAAACACACTGACACCTACACCGGCACACCTCCTGGTACAGTACTGGTACTCACCCCCTAGTTTACTTATCAAACACATTGACAACTACATCAGCACACCTCCTGGTACAGTACTGGTACTTTCAACCCCTAGTCAGTTACAGTACTAGTACTGTCAACCCCTAATTTACATATCAAACACACTGACAACTACACCAGCACACCTCCTGGTACAGTACTGGTACCGTCAACCCCTAGTTTACTTATCAAACACACTGACTACTACACAAGCAATAGTACAGTATTGGTACTCGCCACCCCTATTTCACCATCCATAGTTCATTTAACAAACACGCAGACTTATTTACAGTAACTACACAAGTATACCTTATAATGAGTGGCAGTGATGGAACCTGCATGAGATTGAGCATGAGTCATTGTAACCCCTTGTTTATAAACTACCGGTATTACACAAAAGTACCGCCATGAATGGTACAGCAAGGGTACTCTTCAGCGGGGGTACTCACAACCCAGAGTTCACTTATTCAATGAACTACATGTAACTAAATCAAAGCATAAATATAAATTAATGAGCAGTAACAGTTTGGTACTATCTCCAATAAAAGAAGGGCAATAACTCTTGAAGAAGTTGGTCAACAATGATGGAATAAGAACTGGACTTATAAATACAGGGGTGTAGCTGTGCCTAAATCAGTGGGTAGGCACAAGGCATTCTTGTTATCGACCAGACCAAAAGAACACACTAATATTTCCAATAAATAAAGGTCATTAAAGTTCTCGGAATCCAACATTTAAACTTCACCTGTATTTTATTGTGTTGCCCGACTGTCGTTGTTCACCCGTCACACTTTAACCTGCAACCTAACCTTGGCCATAACTTGGAAAGTATTTGACCTATGTTCATGAAACTTTACACACATCTTCATCTTAACCCCAAGGGATGTCAGAGTTATTGCATTTATTGTGTTGCCCAACTGTCAATGTCCACCCGTCACACTTTAACCTGCAACCTAACCTTGGCCATAACTTGAAAAGTATTTGACCTATGTTCATGAAACTTTACACACATCTTTATCTTACCCCCAAGGGATGTCAGAGTTATTGCATATGCATCACAGCATTATAAATTGAAAAAAAAAAATGAAACAAAATTGAAATACTATCTAACAAACAAATAAATTCCTGAGACTTTCAAAGGCAGTCTGCAGACAGACTGTTAATCCTCAATCTCTACAGAGTCAATGCCTTACAAAGGAAAACAAATAATACAAATACCTCTTGGTAAATATCCCATATCAAAGACTTCAAGTAGAAAGTGAAGGGTAGTAAAAAAAGGTTCTTTCATCTAAAAAAAAATCGCAAAAACAAACCCTCCAGTTTGCTTCAACCCTTATGTACAATCTGCTTTTTAAAAGTTATATCTCAGTAGATAGATTTTTTTTTTAAAGAACTGCTTCGATATAAATTCATGTATTTACTGTTTAACTTCACTACTTTTTTTCTTTTCTTTCCATAATATTTTTTCAAGTACTAAATATATCTTCGATATACACCTACATATTACTTAACTAGTTTCACAATAACCATTTTCAACAACTTAACATCGGAATAAACCCTGTAAACTTCCAAAAGTCAGAAACAATGACATTTGCACAATTATCCAGTAGTGTTTTTTTTCTCAGTAGATCTATGCAGTTTAACAATCAACTCCTACACAAAAAAAACGTTTCACAATAATTACTTCCCGAACTCGGTCACCAACTTTAAGACCGGAATAAAACCTCTAAAAACGGAAACACAACAACATAATTCCACAAAATATATTTCTCCAGTAATGGGTTTCTCCATATGAAGTTTTTACAATACACTCCTACACATACTCCAGGCATACTCAATTTCCTCACTTTCTCCAATTCCATGATTCCGATTCCGTAGTTCTAGTTTTCATTCATGCCTGCCCTCTTTATGTTAGACAATTGATTATGGATCCCAATCATATTGCACAAAATAATCAACTGACAAGTGATCCAGTCAGAAATCTTTCACAAACAAGCTACCAGTCTACTGGCAGCTGTAATCTGATTGGCTGATCTGACTTCTCAATGGCTGCTACCCTGTAACAACATGGCAAGTTGCATAATTCAATAGGATCCACCATTCACGTTTACCATAAATAAACACAAAAGCCAACCTAATCTCCTCATCTGGGGAGAATTATTGTCAGAGTTTGACTTTGGGGTGATTTTTTAAATAAGAAACAATTTCTTGGTCTAAAAAGATATAGATCAGAAACAGGCCATGCAAGATAAGGCTGGTGCTTATACCCATATAAAAGTTGGTAAGATGCCACCGTAAAACTGACAAACAACAGTCGGTTAGGATTTTTCTCTACATACAAAAGCTTGTGTTTTTTTTTTTAGTGAAATTGAATCACAAAAGTTGCTGAACCATTGTTTTAAACACAGTTACCACCTGCACAAACTTGGCAAAACGTCACATTTGTGATACTCAAGAGTCCTTTTAGACAAAGCGTAGCTCTGTAGATAAGGTCATGCGCTTTATACAGCTGCAGACCTCTGACCCGCATAGGTTTACCAGACTCCAGGCGGCGGTATGTCTGATGACAATCCCCATCCTCCGAGGTTGCTGTCTGAATGACCTAATATGAAGTGACTATTAACTGGATGTAAATACCCATTTCATTTTATTTGTTGACCTTGCCCCTGAGGCAACACTAAAACAACATTTACATTTTCTAATTGCACTCTTGGATTTTTTTTAACCATTTAATACAACCAGAAACAGACATACAAATACCAGCATCCCTTCAGCAGAAACAACTTACATTCAAATTTCTTTCCTTCACAAACTATGCACCTTTTTATTGTATCTAAATAAAGTCAGAGAAATTCTGTCAAAACAATTAATAAACATGAAGTGCAACATTTGTGATAACTTTGTATACTGAAAGGAAAAAGAAACGCAGGGTGCGTATTTCCGCTGTATATTGTATGTTTAATATGCTACTGCTAATCGAATGGTACAGGGTGACATTAGGCCTGTCCTTTTAGAAAGAAGGTTTAAACAGCACTGAACATACCAATGGTTACCCCTTTAAAGTTTCATTATCGTCAGAATGCGCATTTGGCACAAGCAGGTGAGCAAACTTAGGCTTTAAATGTTGCAATCACTTAACATTAAATACAGTACTGAATTGGCTCAATTTTTCAAAGAGGAACTTCAGCATTTATGAATTTCTTGTTACAACGTGCACTGTGATTAAAACGTCTACAACATCACAGTTGTGTCCTTTCTCTAACTAACTGCACTTTTTTTTTTACAAAACATCTTGGGATTTCCTTGGAATATATATGGAATTAAGTGTGCAGTATATGCAATATATAGCGGAAATACGCACACTAATGCATGAAAAAAAAATCGTTATTGATGGTATTTCGATTGAATGTTTGTGAAATGTTCGGGCCGTAAAAGTGCGGTGTCATAGTAGTTCGGATGGTACATAATTTCGGATATTTTTTTTTTTTTACATAATCAAATAAGAAAAACTGTCCTTTACAAATACATGTTGGTGGAAAGAAAAATATATATACTGTATATGTATAAATACAGATATAAAGTATATTTCTATTCATTATTTAAGGTGTAAGGAGTTCCTGGAATCCTACTTTTAAATGGGGTCCTAATTCTTTACTTGGAGAAAGTGGTGACAAAAAGAAAAAATATAGCCAGAGGAGGCTCTGATAGTCTCAAAAACCCAGGGCCCTCACGCTACTTTGGGGGAAGGGGCCCGCAGCCCTCAGAAGGGGGAATTTTTGTAACTGGGGGGAATTTTTACAACAAATAAAAAACTCTGTTTGATTAACACGTTTCACTTTATTAACACACATTCGTCAACCATCTGGTTCTTTTTCTGATAAAAAAACTCCACTTAATAACCATCAATGGCATGTTTTCATCGGAGATCCACATTAAAAGTCAACCCTTCTCTTCTTTTTATGCACGATAAACAGTCTAAAACCAGTCTAATAATAATCAAAACGTCTTTTTCAAACCGGTAAACACGACATCGTGAGCATATCGTCTTGAAAATCGGATTTTTTTTTTGATTTTTTTTTGATTTTTTTTTTTGATTTTTTTTTTACGAATTTCTGAGGGGGGAAAATATCAATTTTTGGGGGAAAAAAATATACTTTTCAGGTGGGGGACTGCCGCCGAATAACGGCGGCAGAAATGACCAAATGAGGGCCCTGAAACCTGATTAAAAATTTGGCTCCAAGTTTAGCTCCAGTTTCACCAAGTCGGCTCTGATTATTATCGTTTGGCAAAAGTGCTAGTACTCTCCTTTGCATTGGTTATAAATTACTATGTAATATTCTATTCTAACATATTTTAAACGAAATGGTAAGTAAGTCCCGACCAGGGAGCATAAAGTGGTAGCAAAAAGAAAAATATAGTCAGAGGAGGTTCTGAGCTTGATTAATACATACGTAACAAAATTAATGTGTTCTATAAAAGTGAATAAAGACACATTTCCAATAAGAAAAAAATATTGGACCTTTCCATTTTAAATCAGGGCCTGTCCATTTCAAATCAGGGCCTGTCCATTTCAAATCGGGGCCTGTCCATTTTCAGAAGCAATAAGCCCTGGGCCTGTCTCTTAAAATAATTTTCTTTGAGCACTGATAAAAAAGCTTATACATTGCACAAGTTTTCCAGTATGTATGCACTCTGCTGACAGTATGTATGCACTATGTTGACAGTATGTATGCACTATGTCGACCGTATGTATGCACTATGTTGACGGTATGTATGCACTATGTTGACAGTATGTATGCACTATGTTGACAGTATGTATGCACTATGTTGACAGTATGTATGCACTATGTCAACGGTATGTTTGCACTATGTCGACGGTATGTATGCACTATGTTGACGGTATGTATGCACTATGTTGACGGTATGTATGCACTATGTTGACAGTATGTATGCACTATGTTGACCGTATGTATGCATTATGCTGACAGTATGTATGCACTATGCTGACAGTATGTATGCACTATGCTGACAGTATGTATGCACTATGCTGACCGTATGTATGCACTATACTGACAGTATGTATGCACTATGTTGACCGTATCTATGCACTATGCTGACAGTATGTATGCACTATGTTGACCGTATGTATGCACTATGTTGACAGTATGTATGCACTATGTTGACAGTATGTATGCACTATGTTGGCCGTATGTATGCACTATGTTGACGGTATGTATGCACTATGTTGACAGTATGTATGCACTATGTTGACAGTATGTATGCACTATGTTGACCGTATGTATGCATTATGCTGACAGTATGTATGCACTATGCTGACAGTATGTATGCACTATGCTGACAGTATGTATTCACTATGCTGACCGTATGTATGCACTATGCTGACAGTATGTATGCACTATGTTGACCGTATGTATGCACTATGCTTACAGTATGTATGCACTATGTTGACCGTATGTATGCACTATGCTGACAGTATGTATGCACTATGCTGACAGTATGTATGCACTATGCTGACTGTATGTATGCACTATGCTGACAGTATGTATGCACTATGCTGACAGTATGTATGCACTATGTTGACCGAATGTATATATGCACTATGTTGACAGTATGTGTGCACTATGTTGACAGTATGTGTGCACTATGTTGACCGTATGTGTGCACTATGTTGACCGTATGTATGCACTATGTTGACAGTATGTATGCACTATGTTGACCGTATGTATGCACTATGTTGACCGTATGTATGTGTGCACTATGTTGACCGTATGTATGCCCTATGTTGACCGTATGTATGCACTATGTTGACCGTATGTATGCACTATGTTGACCGTATGTATATATGCACTATGTTGACAGTATGTGTGCACTATGTTGACCGTATGTATGCACTATGTTGACCGTATGTATGCACTATGTTGACCGTATGTATATATGCACTATGTTGACAGTATGTGTGCACTATGTTGACCGTATGTATGCACTATTTTGACCGTATGTATGCACTATGTTGACAGTATGTATGCACTATGTTGACAGTATGTATGCACTATGTTGACCGTATGTATGCACTATGTTGACCGTATGTATGTGTGCACTATGTTGACCGTATGTATGCACTATGTTGACCGTATGTATGCACTATGTTGACCGTATGTATATATGCACTATGTTGACAGTATGTGTGCACTATGTTGACCGTATGTATGCACTATGTTGACCGTATGTATGCACTATGTTGACCGTATGTATATATGCACTATGTTGACAGTATGTGTGCACTATGTTGACCGTATGTATGCACTATTTTGACCGTATGTATGCACTATGTTGACAGTATGTATGCACTATGTTGACAGTATGTATGCACTATGTTGACCGTATGTATGCACTATGTTGACCGTATGTATGTGTGCACTATGTTGACCGTATGTATGCACTATGTTGACCGTATGTATGCACTATGTTGACCGTATGTATGCACTATGTTGACCGTATGTATATATGCACTATGTTGACAGTATGTGTGCACTATGTTGACCGTATGTATGCACTATGTTGACCGTATGTATGCACTATGTTGACCGTATGTATATATGCACTATGTTGACAGTATGTGTGCACTATGTTGACCGTATGTATGCACTATGTTGACCGTATGTATGCACTATGTTGACCGTATGTATGCACTATGTTGACCGTATGTGTGCACTATGTTGACCGTATGTGTGCACTATGTTGACCGTATGTATGTATGCACTATGTTGACCGTATGTATGTATGCACTATGTTGACCGTATGTGTGCACTATGTTGACCGTATGTGTGCACTATGTTGACCGTATGTATGTATGCACTATGTTGACCGTATGTATGCACTATGTTGACAGTATGTATGCACTATGTTGACAGTATGTGTGCACTATGTTGACAGTATGTGTGCACTATGTTGACCGTATGTATGCACTATGTTGACCGTATGTATATATGCACTGTGTTGACCGTATGTGTGCACTATGTTGACCGTATGTGTGCACTATGTTGACCGTATGTGTGCACTATGTTGACCGTATGTATGCACTATGTTGACAGTATGTATGCGATATGTTGACCGTATGTGTGCACTATGTTGACCGTATGTATGCACTATGTTGACAGTATGTATGCGATATGTTGACCATATGTATGCACTATGTTGACCGTATGTATATATGCACTATGTTGACAGTATGTGTGCACTATGTTGACAGTATGTATGCACTATGTTGACAGTATGTGTGCACTATGTTGACCGTATGTATGCAGTATGTTGACCGTATGTATGCACTATGTTGACAGTATGTATGCACTATGTTGACCGTATGTATATATGCACTATGTTGACAGTATGTGTGCACTATGTTGACAGTATGTATGCACTATGTTGACCGTATGTATGCACTATGTTGACCGTATGTATGCACTATGTTGACAGTATGTATGCACTATGTTGACAGTATGTGTGCACTATGTTGACAGTATGTGTGCACTATGTTGACCGTATGTATGCACTATGTTGACCGTATGTATGCACTATGTTGACCGTATGTATGCACTATGTTGACCGTATGTATATATGCACTATGTTGACAGTATGTGTGCACTATGTTGACAGTATGTGTGCACTATGTTGACCGTATGTATGCACTATGTTGACCGTATGTATGCACTATGTTGACAGTATGTATGCGATATGTTGACCGTATGTGTGCACTATGTTGACCGTATGTATGCACTATGTTGACAGTATGTATGCGATATGTTGACCATATGTATGCACTATGTTGACCGTATGTATATATGCACTGTGTTGACAGTATGTGTGCACTATGTTGACAGTATGTGTGCACTATGTTGACCGTATGTATGCAGTATGTTGACCGTATGTATGCACTATGTTGACAGTATGTATGCACTATGTTGACCGTATGTATATATGCACTATGTTGACAGTATGTGTGCACTATGTTGACAGTATGTATGCACTATGTTGACCGTATGTATGCACTATGTTGACCGTATGTATGCACTATGTTGACAGTATGTGTGCACTATGTTGACAGTATGTGTGCACTATGTTGACCGTATGTATGCACTATGTTGACCGTATGTATGCACTATGTTGACCGTATGTATATATGCACTATGTTGACAGTATGTGTGCACTATGTTGACAGTATGTGTGCACTATGTTGACCGTATGTATGCACTATGTTGACCGTATGTATGCACTATGTTGACAGTATGTATGCACTATGTTGACAGTATGTGTGCACTATGTTGACAGTATGTGTGCACTATGTTGACCGTATGTATGCACTATGTTGACCGTATGTGTGCACTATGTTGACAGTATGTATGCACTATGTTGACCGTATGTATGCACTATGTTGACAGTATGTGTGCACTATGTTGACAGTATGTGTGCACTATGTTGACCGTATGTATGCACTATGTTGACCGTATGTATGCACTATGTTGACAGTATGTATGCACTATGTTGACAGTATGTGTGCACTATGTTGACAGTATGTGTGCACTATGTTGACCGTATGTATGCACTATGTTGACCGTATGTATGCACTATGTTGACCGTATGTATGCACTATGTTGACCGTATGTATATATGCACTATGTTGACAGTATGTGTGCACTATGTTGACAGTATGTGTGCACTATGTTGACCGTATGTATGCACTATGTTGACCGTATGTATGCACTATGTTGACCGTATGTATGCACTATGTTGACCGTATGTATATATGCACTATGTTGACAGTATGTGTGCACTATGTTGACCGTATGTGTGCACTATGTTGACCGTATGTGTGCACTATGTTGACCGTATGTATGCACTATGTTGACAGTATGTATGCGATATGTTGACCGTATGTATGCACTATGTTGACCGTATGTATATATGCACTGTGTTGACAGTATGTGTGCACTATGTTGACAGTATGTGTGCACTATGTTGACCGTATGTATGCAGTATGTTGACCGTATGTATGCACTATGTTGACAGTATGTATGCACTATGTTGACCGTATGTATATATGCACTATGTTGACAGTATGTGTGCACTATGTTGACAGTATGTCTGCACTATGTTGACCGTATGTATGCACTATGTTGACCGTATGTATATATGCACTGTGTTGACCGTATGTGTGCACTATGTTGACCGTATGTGTGCACTATGTTGACCGTATGTGTGCACTATGTTGACCGTATGTATGCACTATGTTGACAGTATGTATGCGATATGTTGACCGTATGTGTGCACTATGTTGACCGTATGTATGCACTATGTTGACAGTATGTATGCGATATGTTGACCGTATGTATGCACTATGTTGACCGTATGTATATATGCACTGTGTTGACAGTATGTGTGCACTATGTTGACAGTATGTGTGCACTATGTTGACCGTATGTATGCAGTATGTTGACCGTATGTATGCACTATGTTGACAGTATGTATGCACTATGTTGACCGTATGTATATATGCACTATGTTGACAGTATGTGTGCACTATGTTGACAGTATGTATGCACTATGTTGACCGTATGTATGCACTATGTTGACCGTATGTGTGCACTATGTTGACCGTATGTATGTATGCACTATGTTGACCGTATGTATGCACTATGTTGACCGTATGTATGCACTATGTTGACAGTATGTATGCACTATGTTGACAGTATGTGTGCACTATGTTGACAGTATGTGTGCACTATGTTGACCGTATGTATGCACTATGTTGACCGTATGTATGCACTATGTTGACCGTATGTATGCACTATGTTGACCGTATGTATATATGCACTATGTTGACAGTATGTGTGCACTATGTTGACCGTATGTGTGCACTATGTTGACCGTATGTGTGCACTATGTTGACCGTATGTATGCACTATGCTGACAGTATGTATGCGATATGTTGACCGTATGTGTGCACTATGTTGACTGTATGTATGCACTATGTTGACAGTATGTATGCGATATGTTGACCGTATGTATGCACTATGTTGACCGTATGTATATATGCACTGTGTTGACAGTATGTGTGCACTATGTTGACAGTATGTGTGCACTATGTTGACCGTATGTATGCAGTATGTTGACCGTATGTATGCACTATGTTGACAGTATGTATGCACTATGTTGACCGTATGTATATATGCACTATGTTGACAGTATGTGTGCACTATGTTGACAGTATGTGTGCACTATGTTGACCGTATGTATGCACTATGTTGACCGTATGTATGCACTATGTTGACCATATGTATGCACTATGTTGACAGTATGTATGCACTATGTTGACCATATGTATATATGCACTATGTTGACAGTATGTGTGCATTATGTTGACCGTATGTGTGCACTATGTTGACCGTATGTGTGCACTATGTTGACCGTATGTATGCACTATGTTGACAGTATGTATGCGATATGTTGACCGTATGTATGCACTATGTTGACCGTATGTATATATGCACTGTGTTGACAGTATTTGTGCACTATGTTGACAGTATGTGTGCACTATGTTGACCGTATGTATGCACTATGTTGACCGTATGTATATATGCACTGTGTTGACCGTATGTGTGCACTATGTTGACCGTATGTATGCACTATGTTGACAGTATGTATGCACTATGCTGACAGTATGTATGCAATATGTTGACAGTATGTATGCACTATGTTGACAGTATGTATGCACTATGTTGACAGTATGTATGCACTATGTTGACCGTATGTATATATGCACTATGTTGACAGTATGTGTGCACTATGTTGACAGTATGTGTGCACTATGTTGACCGTATGTGTGCACTATGTTGACCGTATGTATGCACTATGTTGACAGTATGTATGCACTATGCTGACAGTATGTATGCAATATGTTGACAGTATGTATGCACTATGTTGACAGTATGTATGCACTATGCCGACAGTATGTATGCACTATGTCGACCGTATGTATGCACTATGTCGACAGTATGTATGCACTATGTCGACAGTATGTATGCACTATGCTGACAGTATGTATGCACTATGCTGACAGTATGTATGCACTATGCTGACCATATGTATGCACTATGCCGACAGTATGACAGTATGTATGCACTATGTCGACCGTATGTATGCACTATGCCGACAGTATGTATGCACTATGTCGACAGTATGTATGCACTATGTCGACAGTATGTATGCACTATGTCGACAGTATGTATGCACTATGCTGACAGTATGTATGTACTATGCTGACCATATGTATGCACTATGCCGACAGTATGACAGTATGTATGCACTATGTTGACAGTATGTATGCACTATGTTGACAGTATGTATGCACTATGTTGACCGTATGTATGCACTATGTTGACAGTATGTATGCACTATGTTGACAGTATGTATATATATGTATGGGGTTTAACGTTGCTTTTAACAATATTTCAGACATCACTACAGTGTCTTCTTGCAGCAGTGAGATCAATGCTCAACTTTATAGTGCTGCCACACTGGAATACCCCACCCACTCAGTCACATTATACTCACACCAGGCCAACCAGTCCTAGCACTACCCTTTACATGCTGAACGTCAAGCAAAGGAAGCTATTAGTACCATTTTTTTAAGTTTTTGGTCTGAACCCACGACCTCCCATATGCAAGGCGAATGCTCTACCACTAAGACACTGCCACATTGAACATTGGTGATAAAGTATAGGGGCAGTGAAAATGAGGGCAGTGGGCAAGAGAAGGAAAGAAGAAGCCGAGCCGATTACCAACAGCAACTGTATGTTACCACAGACACACAGAAACACATGATGGATACCCAAACTTAGCAGCCTTTTTGCCACTGACCATTTCAAGGCACTACCCCTATTGTCAACCCTTGTATGGTTGTGGTGTCACATCATTTCTATTTTGTTTCTATTTTTCCTTTTAATTGTTGTTTGTTTTACATGTGACTATTTTGGCTGTGTTCTGTGAATGTTACATTTCCCCTAACAAAAGAAAATATGTTCCATGACCAAATTATTTAAACAAATACCAGTTTAGTAGACATCTGTCAATAATATTCACTCGAGAGATATTCAAATGATTACCAGCCCTTAAATCATGGCTAATAAAGAAAATACTTTTAACTTATTGTAGACTGTGGATCAATAAACAACAATACATTCTGTCTTGACGAGTTTTACCAATAGGAAGAGAGAACATGTTCCATCCAAGAAATAAGAAGAGAGATTGATGATGTACGTGTCTGTATAATTATGTTCCAGGAAGAGAGACCAATGATTTATTGCAGAACAGTTCCTCAAATAGAGACCATCTTTTCCTTGGAAAAAACGCCAATGATGTGTATTGCATTGTTTTCCTTACTCCTAGATACCAATGGTGTATAGAGCAGTTTTCCCTTAAATAAGGTACCAATGATACAGTGCAGCATTTCCCTTGAATTAGATATCAATTATATTGCAGTACTTTCCTTGAAATAGAGATCAATGACGTTTAGTGCATTATTTTCCTTGAAATAGAGCACAGTGATGTATTATAGACTTTTCCTTGAAATAGAGCACAGTGATGTATTGCAGACTTTTCCTTGAAACAGAGACCAATAATGTATTACAATCTCTCCTTATTGCAGCATTTCCCCCAGAATATATACAACTAATCCATATTTATATGAATGATGATTTGCCATATCTATATAGGAAATAGATATCAAGGATATATTTGTTATTTTTTGTAACAGTATTTTACAACCAAATTCTGCATTAAATTAGTGCGTTTCCTTAGAAGAGACCAATGCTGCATTTCAGTATTTTCCTATGAAGTATTTAGTCATTTGAACATGCACCCCTTTTTCTTGGAATAGCAAGCAATACTGCTTCATTTTAGATGGGTTACTAGTAAGCCCATATAAATAAATTAATGGATGATATCCATGAAAGAAAGAGCTTTTAATGATGTAAGTATTCGATGATGTAAGCTTTAAATGATATTTTCCAAGGAAGAAAGAGCGTTTAATGAAATCTGAAATTTTCCATGAAAGGAATAGCATTCACTGAGTGTTTCTATTTGCAGTGAAGAAACATTTTACACAAAATGCATGAGAAGCAGTAACCTGTTAGACCATGCAATGATGTTGTATAGGAGGGTTTTCTTGGTGAGTATATAGTGTGAGGAGCAGTAACCTGTTAGACCATGCAATGATGTTGTATAGGAGGGCTTTCCTAGTGAGTATATATAGTGTGAGGAGCAGTAACCTGTTAGACCATGCAATGATGTTGGTATAGGAGGGTTTTTGTGGTGAGTATATATATCGTGTGAGGAGTAGTAACCTGTTAGACCATGCAATGATGTTGTATAGGAGGGTTTTCTTGGTGAGTATATAGTGTGAGGAGCAGTAACCTGTTAGATCATGCAATGATGTTGTATAGGAGGGTTTTCCTAGTGAGTATATATAGTGTGAGGAGTAGTAACCTGTTAGACCATGCAATGATGTTATATAGGAGGGTTTTCCTGGTGAGTATATATAGTGTGAGGAGCAGTAACCTGTTAGACCATGCAATGATGTTGTATAGGAGGGTTTTCTTGGTGAGTATATATAGTGTGAGGAGTAGTAACCTGTTAGACCATGCAATGATGTTGTATAGGAGGGTTTTCCTAGTGAGTATATATAGTGTGAGGAGTAGTAACCTGTTAGACCATGCAATGATGTTGTATAGGAGGGTTTTCCTGGTGAGTATATATAGTGTGAGGAGCAGTAACCTGTTAGAACATGCAAGGATGTTGGTATGGGAGGGGTTTCATGATGAGTATATACAGTGTGATCAGCAGTAACCTGTTAGACCATGCAATGATGTTGGTATGGGAGGGTTTTCCTGTTGAGTATATACAGTGTGAGCAGCAGTAACCTGTTAGACCATGCAATGATGTTGGTATGGGAGGGCTTTCCTGTTGAGTCTATACAGTGTGAGCAGCAGTAACCTGTTAGACCATGCAATGATGTTGTATAGGAGGGTTTTCCTGTTGAGTCTATACAGTGTGAGGAGGAGTAGCCTGTTAGACCATGCAATGATGTTGGTATGGGAGGGCTTTCCTGTTGAATATGTACAGTGTGAGAAGCAATAACCTGTTAGACCATGCAATGATGTTGGTATGGGAGAGTTATCCTGTTGAATATGTACAGTGTGAGGAGCAGTAACCTGTTAGACCATGCAATGGTGTTGGTATGGAAGAGTTTTCCTGTTGAGTATATACAGCGTGAGGAGCAGTAACCTGTTAGACCAGACAATGATGTTGGTATGGAAGAGTTTTTCTGTTGAGTATATACAGCGTGAGGAGCAGTAACCTGTTAGACCAGACAATGATGTTGGTATGGGAGAGTTTTCCTGTTGAGTATACAGTTGCTGCCACGCGGATTACGACTTTTTCACAGCATCCCTGTGGCCGTTTTTCAATAGAAGTCACAAAGATTTGCATGAGACTGCATGGATTTTGCAGTCGCGGGGATTTTTAAGGTCGCGGGGAATCCCCGCAATATTTCGAGTGACAATCCGTGGTATGATCGCGGGGATTCCCCGCGACCTTAAAATCCCCGCGACTGCAAAATCCATGCAGTCTCGAAAATAAGCAATCACCGAGATTCTCTGTGATAGGTTCGCGGGGGAACGCGGGGGAAATTAGAGCAGGGATCAATAAAAATGTAATAAAACTGATAAATACAATGAATAAATTTCGAAAGCAATACGTATTTCAAACTTTTAATGCATTTAATAACACGTGTTTTTTGTTTTTGTTGTCCAAAAGTCGCATTTCTCTTCACCGGACATAAATTGGCTACCCACAATCCTTTGTGATGTGTGTACCTATTAACAAGGCTGCACTAATAACGGGTTTATGACCCGGAATTCTTTACAATATTTTTTGGATTATTTCTGACTAAAGAACCCATCGATGTATTAATAATCAACAGCAGAATAGTAAAATGTTGTTACAAATAACGATTAATTAAAAATATAATTCTAATTTCCAGTATAAGAATTACTAATTGAATTTTATGTTCAGTCACCGCGAAGTCGGTAATAGGAACCGCCATATAACTATCGTGAATACATTATCCGGGCATTTGAATTCTCCGAAAACAAAAATATATTGTCTTCTGTTTTGATTTTTTAATAGTTATTGAATAATAATGCATTAAATTGACTGCAAAAGTGTACATTGATACTGAAGGTAAATCGCGGCGATGGCCTGCGATTTCACACCGGGCAAAGCGGAGTGCGAATCAAAACGGATCACGGCGAATCTCGGTGATTGTGTCGCGGTGGTCAAAAGTTATTGTCCCCCCGTTGAGTGGACTGTCTGCCGATCGCGGGGACAAAATCAGTGTGTCCGCGGTGAGATAAAATCCCCGTGTTGAGTGTGATTAGTCGTAATCCGCGTGGCAGCAACTGTATACAGCATGAGGAGCAGTAACCTGTAAGACCATGCAATGATGTTGGTATGGGAGAGTTTTCCTGTTGAGTATATACAGCGTGAGGAGCAGTAACCTGTTAGACCATGCAATGATGTTGGTATGGGAGAGTTTTCCTGTTGAGTATATATAGTGTGAGGAGAAGTAACCTGTTAGACCATGCAATGATGTTTGTATGGGAGGGTTTTCCTGTTGAGTATATACAGCTTGGAGCAGTAACCTGTTGCTATTAAAGCACCATCCACTTGTTGAGATTCTGCCCTATCTATAGATGCTATCTACCAGTTACCCCCTCCCTATCTGTATATTACACTTCCTACAAACTGTACCTAATGCCTAAGCTCAAGAGAGCAAAACTCTAACTACCACAGTCACAGAACCACACTTCATTCACTCCTGCACTCAGACTGGACCCAAAACAACATCTCAACCTATTGGTAAATTTATCTAAGCTTTTATACAGACTGGCTTATTTCATTTATTTTTTTTTACATAAAAAATACTCAGTTTTATTGCCAATATGTATGTACTAACTGGAGCAGAGATTAAGATGAAGTAGACCAAAATTAAGAGGCCCAATAGAGCCTGTGGATGTTCTACTGGGTTTTACATATAAATTCCATTTTCTCCGAAATACAACTCTCACATTTTCGCAATATCACACCCTGCCGTCAATACCATTCTTTTGGACTTTTTAGAGTTGAAATTTTGCCCATATTATTGTCTTTCTGCTTTCGGGTTTTTGACTTTATATTTTGGAGTGTGACCTTTTCGACTCTGTGTTTTTGTATAATGGAAAGGGTTATTAACAAGATGAAAGGACGAGGCCTCCATAATTATGATACAGACATTACTGACATAACTTCAAGTTGTATCATAAATGGGATAACTTATAGGCAAAGCCTATGCTTATGTGCGATTTTTTTTTTTTTTTTTCCTACCTACCTACCTTATTTTTTTAGAGCATTAACAGGAACTTATTATATGTTTTATGTAGGTTGATGATGATGTAAAGCCCACAAAACACATTCAAGATTGTTACATGCAAGGAGGGTGGGTACATGCAAGCTTGTTCAATAAAGACTACTAGATTGAGTTCTGAAAGCATAGCAGTAAAATATAATTACGCAATGTTAAAGCCAATGCACATGTGTCTGCCATTAATTTTATTACAAATTATCAGGAAACAACACAGGCATGCGACTTTTATAAAAGTTTGGTAAAGACATTCTGGTGCCAATCCTGGGGCTATATTTGAGAAACCATTACATTACACTGATGGGGAAATTAAAACGATTATCACATATATATACAAATCATGAACAATGAGCAACTTCATAGCATTCTACTTAATTAACACTGGAAGATAACCACTGTAAAACAGAACATTATCACTGGAATACAGACTAAATTCTCTGTAAAACAAAGATAGCTATATAGAGGTTATTTTTTGTAAAAACAGATCTCTCTCCAACTGGGGAAAGGGCCATAAATCTGCCAAAAATCATTCAACTGGAACACAAAGACGATATGCGCAACTAGGTTTGGCAATGATCATCTCGACTAAGTTTCACCGAAATCCGGGCATGGGATCAGGAAAACTAGTCCGGACAAATTTTGTGTATTAAAACCTATAAAGGGCCACAACTCTGCCAAAAATCATACGGAAATGATATACACAACCAGGCTTGGTATTGATCATCCCTGAAAAGTTTTGTTGAAATCCAGCACGAGGTTCAGGAGAACTAGTCCAGAAGAAGTTTGTGTATTAAAACCCTTTAATTAAGTCCCAAAAATCGTTCAAATAGAACACGGCAACGACATGCTTAACTAGGCTTGGTACTGATCATCCCTGCAAAGTTTCGTTGTAATCCGGCCAGGGGTTCAGGAGAACTAGTCCGGAAAAAGTTTTTGTATTAAAAAAACTTTAAATGGCCACAACTCCGCCAAAAATCATTTAACAGGAAAACGGCGACAATATGCACAACTAGGCTTGGTATTGATCATCCCTGCAATTGTTCGTTGAAATCCAGCAAGCAGTTCAGGAGAACTAGTCCGGACAAAGTTTGTGACATGCAGACAACAGACAGACAACAGATAGCACAAAAACAATATGTCTCCCCTCCACAAAGTGGGGGAGACATAATCTGGGGGAGACATAATCACACCTGATGAAAACAGGATATCCAATGTAGGTGTACCGGAAGTAAATCAAATCCCATTGAGTCCAATGCAATATTGTCCAAGCTTGCTAGTTAGCCATTTTTCAAAATGAAATTCAAACTAAGATTCACTTACATGTTCTTAGTCATGACACCTGCCTCTCTAGAAAACTGCTGAGAATAGTAGGGGTCATGTGGCATATAAGAAAAGAAAATTCTGATCTTTGTTGACACCATGAACAAACTGCATTCATTCGGCACCTCTTACTTTCACTTTCAAAACTGTCAAGTTGATAAATAAAATCATCATACAACCATGCAAATGGTTTTTAGCTATCACAAACAAGTCAATAAAGTCATTTCAGCCAGAAAAAACAGGCCTTAAATACTCAAAAAAGCCTTCTATCACAAAAAAAGTTAGGGATTATATATTTGGGAACTCCTTTCGACTACACTAGGCATGAATACCACAGTGATTTACTTCCTGTATACCTGTATAGCCCAGTGTCAGTATAAATTTGACTGGGTGGGGTATCATGTCACGTGTCTAGCTCACTGTTATAAGAAGACACCATTGTGATGACTTGAAGATTGCTAAAAGTGCCATTAAAATCTCAATACATACATACATAATTTTTCTTCTTCTGAAAACCTGCACTTGAAACCCGTCTGTCACCAACTGCATACCCAATAGGCACAATAAGTCATTAAGATTCATTTATTGGATGCATTCAATATTCCCACAAATACCAGTATTGTACTTTCTGAGAATTAAGCTCTAGAAACCACATCATTGTACAGCATTGACAGCAATCAGAAACACATTGAAAGATATGCCATGTATTTGACATCAGTTGCTTTTATAAAGTAAACTTCATTGAAAAACAAGATCAAAATCAGTAAAAAACAAGATGTGACAATAATTAGATCCTACTGTGACCATCCCTCTAAGCTGACGGAAGAGAAGCAAAGCAGGTGGGTAATATTTGTTGTAAATTAGCTGTTCAATCACAACTACAGCATACATCATATTACTGGTAAATGTATTGATGTTGATGTATTTAATACTAGGTGTTCACTGTTTATTTTTTAATGCAGCACGCCACATTAGTTGCAGCACGTGATTAACTTGCAGACCTTGGCTCAGTGTGGTGATAATGTATGGAGGACGCCACATTAATTGCAGCACGTGGTCACCTTGCAAATCTGGGCTCACGCGTGCTTAGTGTGGTGATTATGTATGCAGCACGCCACCTTAGTTGCAGCACGTGACCACCTTGCAAGCCTGTGCTCAGTGTGGTGATTATGTATGCAGCACGCCACCTTAGTTGCAGCAAGTGACCACCTTGCAAGCCTGTGCTCAGTTTGGTGATTATGTATGCAGCACTCCACCTTAGTTGCAGCACGTGACCACCTTGCAAGCCTGTGCTCAGTGTGGTGATTATGTATACAGCACTCCACCTTAGTTGCAGCACGTGACCACCTTGCAAGCCTGTGCTCAGTGTGGTGATTATGTATGCAGCACGCCACCTTAGTTGCAGCACGTGACCACCTTGCAGACCTGGGCTCAGTGTGGTGATTATGTATGCAGGACGCCACGTTAGTTGCAGCACGTGACCACCTTGCAGACCTGGGCTCAGTGTGGTGATTATGTATGCAGGACGCCACGTTAGTTGCAGCACGTCACCATTAACCTTGCAGACCTGGGCTCAGTGTGGTGATTATGTATACAGGACGCCACGTTAGTTGCAGCACGTGACCACCTTGCAGACCTGGGCTCAGCGTGGTGATCATGTATGCAGGACGCCACATTAGTTGCAGCACGTGACCACCTTGCAGACCTGGGCTCAGTGTGGTGATTAAGTATGCAGCACTCCATGTTAGTTGCAGCATGTGACCACCTTGTTGACCTGGGCTCAGCGTGGTGATTATGTATGCAGGACGCCACGTTAGTTGCAGCACGTGACCACCTTGCAGACCTGGGCTCAGTGTGGTGATTATGTATGCAGGACGCCACGTTAGTTGCAGCACATGGTCAACTTGCAAGCCTGTGCTTAATGTTGTGATTATGTATGCAGCACTCCAGTGTGACCACCTTGCAGACCTGGGCTCAGTGTGGTGATTATGTATGCAGTACTCCACCTTAGTTGCAGCATGTGACCACCTTGCAGACCTGGGCTCAGTGTGGTGATTATGTATGCAGGACGCCACGTTAGTTGCAGCATGTGACCACCTTGCTGACCTGGGCTCAGTGTGGTGATTATGTATGCAGTACTCCATGTTAGTTGCAGCACATAACACCCGTGCAGACCTGGGCTCAGTGTGGTGATTATGTATGCAGCACTCCATGTTAGTTGCAGCACATAACACCCGTGCAGACCTGGGCTCAGTGTGGTGATTATGTATGCAGCACTCCATGTTAGTTGCAGCACATAACACCCGTGCAGAGCTGGGCTCAGTGTGGTGATTATGTATGCAGTACTCCATGTTAGTTGCAGCACATAACACCCGTGCAGACCTGGTCTTGGCAATCCTAACCCTTCTATTATCATTCTTCTGTACTGATCTATGCTCTCTTCTTTACTCCCACCCTTCTGTTACCACCCTTCTATTATCATTCTTCTATACTGATCTATGCTCACTTCTTTACTCCCACCCTTCTGTCACCACCCTTCTATTATCATTCTTCTATACTGATCTATGCTCACTTCTTTACTCCCACCCTTCTGTTACCACCCTTCTATTATCATTCTTCTATACTAATCTATGCTCACTTCTTTACTCCCACCCTTCTGTTACCACCCTTCATTTATCATTCTTCTATACTAATCTATGCTCACTTCTTTACTCCCACCCTTCTGTTACCACCCTTCATTTATCATTCTTCTATACTGATCTATGCTCACTTCTTTACTCCCACCCTTCTATTATCATTCTTCTATACTGATCTATGCTCACTTCTTTACTCCCACCCTTCTATTATCATTCTTCTATACTGATCTATGCTCACTTCTTTACTCCCACCCTTCTATTATCATTCTTCTATACTGATCTATGCTCACTTCTTTACTCCCACCCTTCTATTATCATTCTTCTATACTGATATATGCTCACTTCTTTACTCCCACCCTTCTGTCACCACCCTTCTATTATCATTCTTCTATACTGATCTATGCTCACTTCTTTACTCCCACCCTTCCGTTACCACCCTTCTATTATCATTCTTCTATACTGATCTATGCTCACTTCTTTACTCCCACCCTTCTGTCACCACCCTTCTATTATCATTCTTCTATACTGGTCTATGCTCACTTCTTTACTCCCACCCTTCTGTTACCACCCTTCTATTATCATTCTTCTATACTGATCTATGCCGACTTCTTTACTCCCACCCTTCTGTCACCACCCTTCTATTATCATTCTTCTATACTGATCTATGCTCACTTCTTTACTCCCACCCTTCTGTTACCACCCTTCTATTATCATTCTTCTATACTGATCTATGCTCACTTCTTTACTCCCACCCTTCTGTTACCACCCTTCTATTCCCACCCATTTAATGTTAGACAGGTAATGAAATGTTATTTTTTACACCAGTCCTGAATGTAAGGTTATTTCTTACACCAGTCCTGATGTAAGGTTACACCAGTCCTGATGTAAGGTTATTTGTTACATCAGACCTGAATGTAAGGTTATTTCTTACACCAGACCTGATGTAATGTAATTTGTTGATGTAAGGTTAATTATTTCTCACACCAGACCTGAATTTAAGCTTATTTCTTACACCAGACCTGATGTAAGGTTATTTCTTACACCAGACCTGATGTAAGGTTATTTCTTACACCACAGACCTGAATGTAAGGTTATTTATTACACCAGACCTGATGTAAGGTTATTTCTTACACCACAGACCTGAATGTAGGTTATTTCTTACACCAGACCTGAAGTAAGGTTATTTCTTACACCAGACCTGATGTAAGGTTGTTTCTTACACCACAGACCTGAATGTAAGGTTATTTCTTACACAATCCCTGATCTGTCCTAATCTGAAGGCAGGATCTGAAGGCAGGATCTGATGAGCTCAACCTTGATGTTGAGACTGATAGATTAGTGAGTGTATACATGCAGTTTGGATGTATATCCATCCATGGGTCACTGCCAACCTGTTCTTGTAGACTGCAACAGATGCTTGTTAACAAATTCAAAACAGATATACTTATATCCAGCCTAGGTCATCAGTCTGTCAGCCAACTTTATTAAATAAATAAGCCCAGTAAGCATGGATGATGGTTAACAAACATTTAGCACCAACTGCAGTGTTTAACAAAAATCTAAATAATTTCCAGGTATTAAAGATAATCAATATTAACTTATATTATATATTCTGTGATGAATTATAGAAATTTCCCAGTTTGAGAAAGTTTATAACATATCCCTTCCTCTACTGTGCTATCTCGCCTAGTGTGCAAGATAGCACAGTAGCCAAATGTTATGAACTAAACGACAGACGTCACGATATTATGTCACGAATTGACGTCATGATATTACTCCGCGCTGTCGCCAAAGGAGTGACAGAAGAAGGAATACTTGTGTCAAAGAGACGATTGGAAAGAAATTCATCACAGAATATATATTATATAGTTTAATTACCATTTTTGTCGTGATATGGAAAATAATTCACTCGTGAGAAATATTCTAGTGATACAGAAACTCGTGCGAAAACGTACTCGTTTCTATATCGCAAGAATCTTTCTCACTCGGGAATTATTTCCCATTTCACTTCAACAGTGTTAATTAAACTCTATATCATTCTTACAATAATGTCATTATGCATCACTACATGTTAACAGTCCAGTTCAATTAGTATTACTGAAAAGTTTTATATTATCACAGGAGTTAATTAAATGATTAAAGATAAACAAATGAAAGCAGATTAGTCAAAGTCAGTTACATTACCGATATTACACATGGAATGAATGAATGGTGTTTTAAGGTACATCAACATAAAAATAGGTAATATTGTGCACAAAAACTGATGAAAGATTAAGAAATGAAGAAGTAAAAAAAAAATTATATAAATATATTACAAATGGAAAAATATAATAAAACATGTATAACATAATATAACTAAGGTTTATATATAAATCATTGTAACCAGTGTTAATTAAATATCTTCCGCCTTTCCCCTTAGTAGGGATGGGATGCGTTATATCACATCAACAATGACGTAGTTGAATTGCATACATTTTATGCCAGACATGAAAGTAAAGCTATTTTTAACAAAATCGATTTCAAAGAAAAATCAAATGAAAGTTCTTCAACCTCATCTCTGACACGAAGTGGAATTACAGTCCATCATACAGAAATGGTTCAGACAGTTTTTCTCATTTAGTGGAGCCTTAATTCAGCAACAGCAACATTAAAGCTGTCTTGATGCCCAGTGTAATTGCATGGTTATACTTTATGCCACTACACATTTAAATTAAGTGGGTACATCAGACTTCTGGTGGGAGTCTAGAGATCTCACTAGTGGGTACATCAGACTTCTGGTGGGAGTCTAGAGATCTCACTAGTGGGTACATCAGACTTCTGGTGGGAGTCTAGAGATCTCACTAGTGGGTACATCAGACTTCTGGTGGGAGTCTAGAGATCTCACTGGAGATCCTACTTAAAAATTGACAAATAATGAGATTTTCTATTCTAAAGGGCCTAACATATTGAACGAGCCTAAAATTACCCCTTTTATTACAAGAAATTCATTTTGCATCCTAAAATGTGCTATTCTAGGTTAATCATAATTTTGATAGAGCATCAGTGACCAGAAATAAGACAAATACATGTACATTCTGGAAGGTGATATTCTTGATGTTCAACCTATAATGCGATTCTTTTAAAACCCTGCATATTTCACGCACATTCATGCAAATTGATTCAATATATGTATCTTTTAAAATCAAATCTTGAAAATTATCATCTTTTTACTCTGCCAAAGATTTTTATTTTACTATACATGTAGAACCTGAGGATAAAAACCGAATAACACAAATATTATCACCAACTGAAAATAAAATAAAATCTCAACATCTCTCCAAAGCAGTGCTCCAAGAATAGGATAGCCCGACGCCCGGGGCTCCTCGAAATCCATTTCGGGCCTGTCTCATTTTGCATACAAGGAGCCCGTCGGGCCGGTCTAAAAAAAAATTAAAAAAATTAAAAAATATATTTTTACTTGATCTCAAGAAAAAATACTCCCATGTGTATTCTGAACTATGAAAACACTTGCAATAAAGTAATTAAAATGTGTTATACACAAACTGAAACAATAAGAAGTTTGAATATTTTGCCAGTCGTCGAGTCGGCAGTTTGTCACAACTTTGAGATCGACAATTTCTGACGTAAAACTATATTATCCTACTATTAGGTTTGTGTTTTCTTTCCTCTTTGATAAGAAATACCATTTTTGGCATTCAAAACACATTAGTGCATGAAAAAAGTTCCTAACTGATGGTATTTCGATTGAATGTTTGTGAAATTTTCAGGTCGTAAAAGTGCGGTGTCATAGTAGTTCGGATGGTACATAATCCGGATTTTTTTTTGATTTTTTTTACATAATCTAATAAGAAAAACATTTCTATTCATTATTTAATCCATCATTCTTTCTTTTATCATGTGTAAGGAGTTCATGGAATCCTATTTTTAAATGAATTTTACTCTAGGCTCCTCATTCTTTAACTTGGAGAAAGAGGTGACAAAATGAAAAATATAGCCAGAGGAGGCCCTGATAGTCTAATAAAACCTGATTAAAAATTTCGCTCCAAGTTCGGCTCCAGTTTCACCAAGTCGGCTCTGATTATTATCGTTTGGCAAAAGTACTCTCCTTTGCATCGGTTGTAAGTTTCAATGTAATATTCTAACGAAGTGATAAATAAGTCTGCTGACTAGGGAGCATAAAGTGGTAACAAAAATAAAAATATAGTCAGGGGAGGTTCTGAGTTTGAGAAATACATACGTAACAAATGTGTGCTATAAAAGCGAATAAAGACACATTTCCACAAAGAAAAAAATATTGGACCTTTCCATTTTAAATCAGGGCCTGTCCATTTTAAAACAGGGCCTGTCCGGCCTGTCTGTTTTAAAACAGGGCCTGTCCATTTTCAGAAGCAACAAGCCCTGGGCCTGTCTCTTAAAATAATTTTCTTTAGAACTGCAAAGGAAAAGTATGAATTCACCAGTTTAACAAGAGGCCCAAGAGGGCCTGTATCGCTCTACTGGCTATATGGAAACTTTGATGGGGAACACAGCAACAACATCAGGGCCTCCCCTGGGTATTTGTTTTCTTTCGCAACTTAGTAACTTCCGCAAAATGGGAAAAAAAGAAGCCACATTTGAGTTCTAAATAAGAGCCAAAGTTGGAGCCATTTTTTCACCATATAACGTCATTTTCAAAATAAACGGCATATATGCATGGATTCATTTAGGTCTAACAGGCGAATTTTGGCAAATTTAGAAGGTGGAGTCAAACAAGAATCTAAATTTAACGGACGTTTACAAGCCATGTTTCCTATTGGCTATTACAGTATTGGCAATGTTTTACATCTTGACATAAGTTGTATAGGAAACATACGTCGAGGGTAATTAAATCAATTAAGGCCATTGTTCTGATCTCATATTTTGTTTTAATAGTATTTATTTCTAAAAATAGCAAGTAATCACTTTCGTCTTCTTTAATTTTCAACTCCCGACAAAGTTTGCTACACTCAGTAACAAACATCAACCATAGATTCATTTTCGTTGTTTGATCGTCCGCCACGCTCTCAGATGCTTGTATAAGAGCTTAAAACCCGATATCAAGCTGTCTTAATCCTATTATTACTTAACTGCTTTAATTATCTTCTCAGAGAGTGTCAGAAAGTTTGTTTACAAAATGTTGTTATTTGCAAGCATCAATGATCCACAATATACACGTGTGATCAATCGACTGGTTATGATAATTTTATCAGTTTTTGTAATCAGCCAGCGAACGTTATTCTTGTAGTTTAGTGAACCAGACTGTTACACTGCGCTTGTGTAGCAGTCTATTTTCTATATCCGCTTACAGCATTGAAAATATGTAAATATCGGCTTTTATTTTCCTTTCGCAAATCATTTTCGCAAAAGCTTAAAAAATATCGCAATTTTTTCTTTTCTTTCTCCATTTGCGACATTGACGAATCACAGCGGAGGCCCAGAACATGCACAACTATAGGCTTGGTACTGATCATTCCTGCCAAGTTCCACTGAAATCCTGCCAGGAGTTCAGGAAAACTCGTCCGGACAAAGTTTGTATATCAGGGGCAATAACTGTGTTAAAAATAATTCAACAAAAACACGGTGATGACATACGCAACTAGGCTTGGTACTGATAATCCCTGCCAAGTTTCGTTGAAATCCAGCCAGGCATTCTGGAGAACTAGCCTGTACAAAGTTAGTGTATTAAAACCTTTAAAGGACCATAACTCTGCCAAAATTCATTCAACCTGAACACGGCGATGATATGTGCAACTAGGCTTGGTACACATCATCCCTGGCAAAATTCATTGAAATTCGGCCAGGAGTTCAGAAGAGACTAGTCTGGATAATGTTTATCAAAACCTTTAAAGACTGTAACTCTGCAAAAAATTATTCAACCGGAACACGGCGATGATATGCACAACTAGGCCTCGTACAGATCATCCTTGCAACGTTTCAATGAAATCCGGCCAGGGGTTTAGGAGAACGTCCGAACAAAATGTATGTAATAAAACCTTTAAAGGGCCATAACTCCGCCAAAAATCTTTCAACTGAAATACGGCAATGACATGCATAATAAGCCTTGGTACTGATTATCCCTGCAAAGTTTCGTTGAAGGGAGGCAGGAGAACTAGACCAGACAAAGTTTATGTATTAAAACATTTAAAGGACTATAAGTCAGCCAAAAATCATTCAACAGGAACACGGTGATGATATGCACCACTAGGCCTGGTACTGATCATTCCTGCCAAGTTTCGATGAAATCTGCCAGGGGTTCTGAAAAATAGTCCAGACATAGATTTTTTTATTACTCTACCAAAAATCATTCAACCAGAACACGGTGACATTTGCATAACTAGATTTGGTACTGATCAATCCCGGAAAAGTTTCATTAAAATCAGGCCAAATAAAAACCCTATCGTCTTAATGAGGCAAAATACAGTATTTTTAACTAAATCAAGGGCCATAACTCCACTGTCTGATCTGGCTGTTTATGAACTTGCCCTTTTCATTGATACTAACAATCTGATAAAGTTTGGTATAGATCGGATGAAAAATAAATTCCCAATCGTCTTAAGAAAGCAAAATACAGCATTTTAAACAAAATCAAGGGCCATAACTTCGCTGTTACTTGTCCGATCTGGCTGGTTTTCAAACTTGTTGCAGATTTCATCGATATATCCATTCTGGTAGAGTCTTGTAAAGATTCGGTGAAAAATGTATACAAAATTGTCTTAATGAGGCAAAATATAAAATTTAAACTAAATCAAGGGCTATAACTCCGCTGTTAATAGCCCGATCTGACTCGTCTGAACTTCCATTGATATTAACAATCTGGTAAAGTTTGGTAAAGATCGAATGAAAAATGAAGGCCTTATCGTCTTAACGATGCAAAACATAGCATTTTTAACTAAATCAAGGCCCATAACTCCACTGTTACCAGACCGATCTGTCCGGTTTTTGAACTTGACTGAACTGCCATTGATATTAACAATCTGGTAAAGTTTGGTAAAGATCGGAGGAAAAATGAATGCCCTATCTTCTTAATGAGGCAAAATATGGTATTTTTTAACTAAATCAAGGGAAATAACTCCGTAGTTACTAGCCCGATCTGGCTGGTTTTCGAACTTGTCCAAGCTTTTATTGATATTAATAATCTGGTAAAGTTTGGTAAAGATCGGATGAAAAATGAAGTCCCTATCGTCTTAACGAGGCAAAATATAGGGTTTTCAACTAAATCAAGGTCCATAACTCTGCTGTTACTGGTCCGATCTGCCTGGTTTTCAAACTTGTCTGAGTTTTCAATGATATAAACAATCTGGTAACAGGGCTGTCTCTAATGGCCGGCAGCCCGCTATATTCACCGTCTGTTTGAAATTTTGCGTCAGCTGTAACAATTATTTTTTTAAATCAGTATCAAATATTATGCAATTATTTCATCATCTGAAATAATCATGCAATGACTAAAAATCCTGACCTTAATTAGCACCAAAAGCAGGAGATTGCATGTAATTATAGACCCAATGTTATCACAACAACCTCTCTCACTTTGCTCGATCACTTATGGTAGCCGCTTGTCAAATCAAAGTAGCCACCTGTTTCAAAAATAAGAGACAGCCCTGCGGTAAAGTTTGGTAAAGATCGGATGAAAAAAGAAGGCCCTATCATCTCAACAAGGCAAAATATAGTATTTTTAACTAAATCAAAGGCCATAACGTTGGTGTTACTGGTCCGATCTGGCTGGTTTTCAAACTTGCCCAAGCTTAAATTGATATTAACAATCTGGTAAAGTTTGGTTACGATCGGATCAAAAATGAAGTCTCTGTCGTCTTAACGAGGCAAAAGTTAACGACGGACGATGGACAACTCAGCATCCCATAAGCGGCCAGTAAAGCTAAAAATTGTACGTCCAATTCAGCGTATACGCGGTGATTTAAAATTTTAGACTTAAACAACATGATTGATTTGACATTTAATGATTTTTACCATGGAACAATTTAAAATTTTAGGTTTTTCTAAAAAAAAAAGAAGAAAAAAGCCTGATGTATTATCCCCTTTAATAAATATAAATGCTTTCAATCAATGTTGATGTCTACTATTTAATAAGAAATAAAATGATAATTAACATAAATGTCATTGAAAACAAACTTAAATCTATTATGCTCAGGGTGATTAGACAACTTTATATTACAGGAATACCAAATAATCAATAAAATCAAATTACCGGTAATTGCCCAACTGGATGAACAGATTTACTTCTCTAGATCTATGGGGAATATCAATTTCCCATTTCTTTATTTTGTACTTTCTAGCTGTCTTGTGGCAAAAATCCATAAGCCAGAGCTACAAAAGAGGTTCAAAAGCTCATCAAAAGCTTATACTGTAAGGTTTTATGTCTTGATGACTCAAAATATAACTTATTCTATCTTACAAACACAAAAAAAACATCAAGCAAAAACCCACCAAATAGGCCATAGTGTACAACCATAAACCACCAAATAGGCCATAGAGTACAACCATAAACCACCAAATAGGCCATAGAGTACAACCATAAACCACCAAATAGGCCATAGAGTACAACCATAAACCACCAAATAGGCCATAGAGTACAACCATAAACCACCAAATAGGCCATAGAATACAACCATAAACCACCAAATAGGCCATAGAATACAACCATAAAACACCAAATAGGCCATAGAGTACAACCATAAACCACCAAATAGTCCATAGAGTACAACCATAAACCACCAAATAGGCCATAGAGTACAACCATAAACCATCAAATAGGCCATAGAATACAACCATAAAACACCAAATAGGCCATAGAGTACAACCAATAAACCACCAAACAGGCCATAGAGTACAACCATAAACCACCAAATAATCCATAGAGTACAACCATAAACCACCAAATGGGCCACAGAGTACAACCATAAACCCCCAAATAGGCCGTAGAGTACAACTTTGAGTTATCTTTGCTAAGGTACTTTAGCTGATTCGAATGGAACATGCCATAACCCAAATAAACTTAACACTTCAAGAAATATTCCACTCAATTTGAGAAATGTTCCATTAAATTATGGGTCGAGTGCCGAGTCGACGCATTAGCCAAGAAAATGATGGTCCGGTCAGTCCTAAACAATCGGAGTTAAACATTATTTGAATATAAACATTTCAAAAACAAAGGGCCATTACTCAGGTTATATTCTTTGATCATAACGCGATATATCAACTTGGCATGATACCCACACATCCTGTTAAGTTTCAAGATCTTTTAACTGAAAGGGTGTTCCACGGAACACTTGTGTCGTCTGCTGTGTCTTTAGTGCAACACAAGTTTCTTAAGTTATGGCCAGTTATGTTCTTGGTTAGATTGCACGTTTAAGTTTTATGAAAGGGGGCATAACTCTGGTAAAAATGAAAGTCAGAGTTATTGGAAATGTGTAACATTCTTTGGGTTAAGATGAAAATGTGTGTGAAGTTTCATGAACATAGGTCGAATACTTTTCAAGTTATGGCGAAGGTTAGGTTGGAGGTTAAAGCGTGACGGACGAATGTTGGGCGACAAAGTGATCCCTTAGTGTCTGCCATGCTACGCAGGCTACACAAAAACTATGGTAGGAGTTCGACACCGACGGTTTAGTTGGGAATATAAGCATACTGAGATGAGACAAGCCATACTCTATATTCCCCTGCACTGTGGAAGGGTGGGGACACACAAAACTATACAGTATTTTTAACTGATCAATATATTGACCAGATCAGTTTGTTTGTATGGTGTTTTACGTCATTTTCAACACATGTAAGATTATACATGATTTTTTGTGGCGGAGGCAGACCACACACTTTCCCTGGGTAGAATCAGTACTGTACACCTCCCGCCATCCATAAGAATCAACACTTCCTCATTTCCAAGTAGAGCTCCCAGTGGGATTCGAACCCTCAGCGCAGAGAGGCGAGAAGGTTTACAATGCAACCTCGTTAAACCCTCAGCCACAGAGGCGCTTTTGACCAGATTAGAGTGGGTGGTTAGGGTGGGTGGTTAGAGTTGGTGGTTAGGTGTGGTTAGAGTGGGTGGTTAGGGTGGGTGGTTAGAGTGGGTGGTTAGGGTGGGTGGTTAGAGTGGGTGGTTAGGGTGTGTGGTTAGTGTGGGGGGTTAGGGTGGGTGGTTAGAGTGGGTGGTTAGAGTGGGTGGTTAGGGTGGGTGGTTAGGGTGTGTGGTTAGGGTGTGTGGTTAGGGTGGGTGGTTAGGGTGGGTGGTTAGAGTGGGTGGTAAGGGTGGGTGGTTAGAGTGGGTGGTCGAAGTGTGTGGTGAGGGTGTGTGGTGAGGGTGGGTGGTTAGGGTTTGTGGTTAGAGTGTGTGGTTAGAGTGTGTGGTGAGAGTGGGTGGTCAGGGTGGGTGGTCGGGGTGGGTGGTCGGGGTGGGTGGTTAGAGTGGGTGGTTAGGGTGGGTGGTTAGGGTAGGTGGTTAGGGTGGGTGGTTAGAGTGGGTGGTTAGGGTGGGTGGTTAGGGTGGGTGGTTAGAGTGGGTGGTTAGAGTGGGTGGTTAGGGTAGGTGGTTAGAGTGGGTGGTGCAGTTTTTTCACTGATAATATGCTGTCATAATACAGTTTTGTTTTCATTGCAATTTATAAAATGCATTTTTCTCAATTACAGTTATTAGCATTGTGTAGAAAGATATTGATGGAATTTAACTTAAGCCATTAAACATATCATTTCCATGGAATATGTCACATAACATGATCCCAGCATCTAGAACTCTAGCTAACCCCACATATATTTAACTTATGAAGCTAATGATGGCAGAAAAGAATGTGTTATGTTTCAGGTTCCAATGTCCATGCAGTAACTTTGTATGGATCATATGCAAACGTTAAAGGGACACAGGGCAATCTTTGATGTTAGATTTTCTACATAACTTGCAATTGTTCCATCATTAATTGTAAGAATAGTATAAAGTAAATTATTTTGGTATATTATTTACTGTTGATAATATTGCACGATTAATATACATGTATATAAACCTATGGAAGAATAAGATGCATAAATGAAACTCTAAATGGTTTTTTAATTATATGCAAGCAGGTTTAAAGTCCAACTGATACTGGATAACTAAATCAAGATGCTAATTTCACTGCTTGATAAACACTTCAAGATTACCATGTAATAATAATAAGCGATTATGCATGCAGTAGCAATGGTGTGTGAGATTGGAAATCTCGCCAGGATGACAGTTTTCGTCAAAATCTTCGGCGGCATTCGGTTGCACCTATGGGGGCCAAGGCGACATTGCGCATGCGCGAAAATTGATCGTACGGAAATGAGCCATTGTTCCGGTGTAAACATCAGAACCAGAACCTTGAAAGAACAGAACAAGAGTGGGAGGGGTACGAGGGGGAGGATGATACAGATACAATGTATATGGACGTGGAGACTGGCAGCCTACACAGGCAAGCAAGCCTGGAGGACATGTCTCGGTGTCTCCCTGATATGGGAGGGTTGTCGCAACGGTCCAGTCCAGCTCTGTAGCAACCACGGGGATCTCCACCATTAAGGGCGTGTCCTCAAAAAGCACAGGAGCAGTCCTAAAGGCCTCTAAAAAGGAAGTGAGACACGTGCGGTATGCCTCTCTCCCATCCTATCCATCATCAAGTGATCAAGGAAGATGAGAAAGACAGGGGTAAGAAGGGTGGTAAATCGTGTGTTCGGGGATCCCGGGTGGGGGACCCTAGTGAAGGTGTGAGCTCCAAAGATGAGAAAGTTTGGAGCAAGAAGGGTTGCAAATCATGTGGATCACATGGAACTAGGGTGGGGGACTCAAGCCCGAGGTGGTCCAGACTTAAGCGAAGTGGCAAGACGCAATACTCACCATCGCAAAGCAGCAAGAAGCGTTGCTCCTTATCGCGAAGCGACTCGAGAACAGGCGATATTTTTTTGGGGTTGACCGGAAGCACCTGGTATACAAGTGGGGAATGTCTTCTGCCTATAAACAAGGCAGATCTAGGGAATGGCAGGGTTCTCAATAGACTTTAAAAGTGAAAAGTCATATGACCCTTGACTCAAAAATCCCAACGGTCAAAACTGAAATGTCAAAAGTCAAAATCGAAGCGCCATTTTATAAAACATCCTTTAATAACTTCTATTTTAGTGAATTCTGTAAATATTTTATTGCCAATAAAGATCTGCAAGGATATGCATTTGAACTTAAAAAACTACTGTTCCATTTTACAATAATGTGTCATTATGTCAAGATTCAAAGTTATGTAAGGCTGTTTAATAAATTGGGGTCCACATTTGTTAATATTATAACTAATATAAGTTATTGGTGTTATTATATATTATAAGTTATTGGTTTTATTATAACACAAGCTCTCTTATTTTCTGCTTTTTCTGGGTCCGAGACAGTGCAACTTCAGACAGTGCATCCCCAACAGGCCGTTTCGTAGACGAAAATATACTTCTTTGCGCCATTTGTGTATTGAACATACATAAATAAATAAAGTCTGTTACTCGATAGCACGTAAACACAAAATATCACAATGCGTAATGTCCGGTAAGTTTTGACTGAACGATAACCCAGGTTAAAAAACGCTCTGTTAGTGTACATTTCTTCGCCGATTTATAAATATTTAAATATCCTCATTAAAATTGTATTTCTTTGTTCTTTAAACTGTGTGTAAAACAAAATTAACAAACAACAAACACAAATCAATTTTATTTTTGCCGATTTTTTCTTTTCACGTTTGACCGCTAGCATTTGTTTTATCTCAGTTCGGACTAATTAACCAGTAATTAATCAGAAGCCAGTAGCAATCAATTAAACAGTTAATCAAGTCATAATAGTCTCCACCCGCAAAAAGCATCATAAACTTCAAAGATAATCGTTAAATTATTAACACAATAGCAGCAATTAGATTACACAGTGACACCATTTACAATCAGGGTATTTCCGCCTCTGTGCCACAAGCTGCGACGGCAGCGAATTTGATTGGTCGAGAGGCTATCAAGGTCGTCAGGCAAGGTGTCAATCACTGTTATGCAGCGCGTGCTCATTGTTGTGATGTTTGGACTATCGAAAAAAGGTACATGTGTATTGGATTGATGCTTGGAAGCAAATACACGCTCCTCATTAAAACACACAGGTGGTCAGTTAGCTGCGTCAGAATTGGGTCAAACTGAATTTCCACGCGTCACTAAGAACCCTGTGAGAACCCTGGAATGGGACCCCATCAAGTCCCTACCCAAGGCCCTCATGTATGATGGAATTTCGGGAAAGACACAGTGGCTGGTGTTCAAACAGCGTTTCACCAGTTAAGCTAGAATGAAGGGCTGGTCCAAATCCCAATGCCTAGATTGTCTGTGTTGGTTTTTGACGGGCAAGGCATCAGAGTATTGTGCTCTTATAAGAGAATGGAATGCTGGCAGATCCGTGTCGTACCGGCAAATGCTAGCACAGCTAGAAAGCAGGTTTGGTTCCAAGAACTCCCAGCTACTGCGCAAGCCAGATTCCAGCAGGCTGTGCAGGACCCAGGTGAGTCATTGGAAGACTAGCCTGACGGGGTATTAACATTGGCGAAAAAATCCTTCGTGGATTTGCCAATTACATATTCGACCCAGCAGGCGGTTGTACGGTCAGGGACTGGCAGATCATGATGCGGTTCATCGACTTGGGCTCGGGTAACCGCATCGAGACTGCTATTGACAGGGTGAAATGGTATCAGCATATGAATGATATGACTCAGGCTGTGTATGGGAAGCCCTGTAAAGAACCCACGCCGGGTCTGCAATATGAGATGGACGACCCTGTGATTGTTTGGGCGGTCCAGGAGCACTAACCCCGTGAGGACAGCGTCATGAAAACACTCTGCCAAAGCTAGAGCAGAAATTGGAAAAAATTATGCACGACACTCGCTTTGCTCAGTAAAGGCCAACATGATGGGCAGGGGCAATCCGAAAGCCCATCCCCAAACCAGAGGTAAATCACCAAGATTGGCATGTTTTGGGTGCGGGGAGACTGGGCATTTCAGACGGGAGTGTCCATACAGGGAGCATGTTGAGAGTGCTTTAAACAGGACAGGCGTGGGCCAAACCTCGATCCAGGTACGATTAGGCCCAACAATGGGGACATCGACCAATAAGTGGGGCAGTGCCAATAGAGGCACAGTTTTTGAACTGCGATCAGGATGAGCTGAGAGGAGGCTCATCAGCCCACTCAACTGCCTGTGATGTCCGAATCAAAGGTTTTAGTGGGGGCCCAGCAGGTGCAGGTCTGCCGGGATGAAATGGTGTTGGGCCAGCGCCGGGGCTGGCGCCAGGGGTTGTTATCACCAAATCAGGGTAAAATATGTTTTCACAAGAGGGCGGAGAGCGAGGGAGTAGAAGTTCCTGAACAGGGTAGATCCGGGGGTTGACCGCATCTCCATCTGCAGCAACTGATTTCCAGGTGGGAACCCGGGGACCAGTAGTCCAGTGGGGCCGGAAGTAGAGGGCCAGGGTGCGGATGGAGAGAGAGGCAGTTAAGGTATGCCAGTTGGGTTCTATGTCCCAGTCAATTGTTGAGGTCCAAGTAGACAGACATAAAGTGGATGCGGTGGTGGACAATGGGGCGGAGTTTACCATTATTTCAGACAGGCTTCATTGGTCTATGGAGGTACCTCCTAAAATGATTAAGGATTTTAAACTAATGCACGGGTTTCTGGTAGGTCCAGTAACTTTAAAGATTGGCGAGAAGCCATATACAGGGGCACAGATTAACATTTTTGGACTAGGAGCCAGCTGGGCCCCTGGCTTGCAAAAGTTAGGGGCCCAGCTTCAGAATCAGTAGCCCAGAGTGTCGCATGTCACTTTATTCAGGGAGAAAGTATACGTATGTATTCCAATACAAGTTTACTAAATGCTATATTATACCAATCTTCGGAAGGAAACTTTGTAAAAACTTTAGAACTAATAAAAATCTTTTTAATCAATAAAATTATTTATTTTAAAACAAACAAAGAACAAAATCATACAAACAAAAATCTTTCATTCCCCTACACGAAGTTAGTCTACTCGCAAGAGTCAAACTCAGTATTCAGTGAGCAAAATTAAATCGCATGATCCTTCTTTCTTTAAGAAAAACACGAAGAGCTAGACAGAAAAATAAGGAAGTTATCTATTAAATTATAAATAATATCGTTCATGAGTTTTGTTATAAATAAACATAACTAGAATATGTAAATTATTGTATTATTACAGTAACAAAAGATTAAAAAAAGGATATTATTAAATTAATGTTTTATTTTGTTATAAATAATTTATATTAACATAGTTTTAAATTCAGATATACCTTAATATCAACATGATTCTCTGCTATATAATTATTATTGACGATTTCTAAAAGTACCGCATTTTATTAAGCAAAAGGGACGCATTTTAGAATATCAAAAAAAAACGGAAGTGCAACCTAATGATTGCCCCTTCAAATTATAACACGAATAATGATGTAATATTTATGATGATGTGTAAAACAAGAGGACCAAGAGGGCCTGTGGACGCTCTACTGGCTAACACGGCTCTTATAACATCAATGAAGCGATTGACTGCCATTTACGTTTTTTTGAAAGTTTCGGGCAAAAAACAGCTTTTTAACTAAATCAAGGGCCATAACTAAAGAATCTGGTAAAGTTTGGTAAAGATCAGATGAAAAATGAAGGCCCCACCGTATTAACTAAATCAAGAGCCGTAACTCCTCTGTTACTGGTCCGACTGGTCCAACAATATAGCATTTTGAACTAAACCAAGGGCCATTACTCCACCGTTACTAGTCCGATATGAATGGTTTTCGAACTTGTCCGAGCTTTCATTAGTATTAACAATCTGATAAAGTTTGGTAAAGATCGGATGAACAATGAAGCCCCTATCGTCTTAACGAGGGAAAATATATTTTAACTAAATCAAGGGCCAAAACTCCGCTGTTACTGGTCCGATATGGCTGGTTTTCGAACTTGTTCGAGCTTTCAACGACATTAACAATCTGATAAAATTTGGTAAAGATCGGATGAACAATGAAGCCCCTATCGTCTTAACGAGGCAAAATATAGCATTTTTAGCAAAATCAAGGGCCATAACTCCGCTGTTACTGGTCCGATATGGCTGGTTTTCAAATTAGTTCGAGCTTTCAACAACATTAACAATCTGATAAAGATTGGTAAAGATCAAATGAACAATGAAGCCTCTATCGTCTTAACGATGCAAAACATAGCATTTTTAACTAAATCAAGGGCCATAACTCCGCTGTTACTAGTCCGATATGGCTGGTTATCGAACTTGTCCGAGCTTTCATTGATATTAACAATGTGGTAAAGTTTGATAAAGATAGGATGAAAAACGAAGGCCCTATCGTCTTAACGAGGCAAAATATAACAATATAGCATTTTTAACTAAATCAAGGACCATAACTCTGCTGTTACTGGTCTGATCTGACTGGTTTTCGAACTTGTCCTAGCTTTCATTGATATTAACAATGTGGTAAAGTTTGGTAAAGATAGGATGAAAAATGAAGGCCCTATCGTCTTAACGAGGTAAAATATAGCAATATAGCATTTTTAACTAAATCGAGGGCCATAACTTTGCTGTTACTAGTCCGATCTGGCTGGTTTTCGAACTCATCCGAGCTTTCATTGATATTAACAACCTGTTAAAGTTTGGTAAAGATCAGATGAAAGATGAAGGCCCTATCGTCTTAACGAGCCAAAAGTTAACGCCGACGACGGACGACAGACAACTCGGCATCCCATAAGCTCTGCTGGCCAAAGGCCAGTAGAGATAATAAACACTACCATGTCTGTTTTAATGTTGATTTTATACCAGCAAATGTTACTTGTCCTCATGGACATCTGATTTTACACTATCATTTGAAGTGCAAAGGATCGTAACACACAGTTTTGTGGGAAACTGTACATCGCAACATCTCGAATATTGTCTTGTTTTCGCAGTGAAAATGAGAGTCAACAAACTATCGGGGGAAATAAAAACAAAAGTTTGTTTTATTATTATTTTGTTCAGGATTGGTTTTTTTATTTCAACCAAAAGTACATAGTTCACGGCACTAAAAAATCTGCTGGGTAAATCCTCGAACTTCAATGTTTGTATTCAATGAATTACCTCTCTTGCCGGTTTGGGATTTGAATATTTTTGGTTGCCACCTGGGCGTGTGAAAGTAAAATTTTAGTCGCTCAGGCCATTTTTTACTCGCCACAGGCGACTACTAATTTGTGCCCCTGATATAAGGAGACTGTGTATGTAGCTTCTATCGCGGAAGATATGTTATTGGGCCGCGATACGTTATTTCACCTCGGAGTGACCAATCTTAATATGGTTGAGTGCATTGATAACTGATGGTCAAGTCCTCGGACTGAGTGCTGGCAGGGGGGCTATTGACCCGGCAGTATCGGTACTACCTTCTAGGACAAACCTGGATGGACCAGTCAGGTTTGACTTTTTTGTTGTTGAGGTTAGTGAACCCCGGGGGCAGTTGGTGTGTGGCAAGAAACATGGAGATATGCGGTTGCACTGTCGGGGAAACCTGTTGGGCAGGGACACTGCAACGCATTTGTGGCCAGAGTTGAGCCAGGGGAACTGCCATGTGGGGAATGCGAGTACTGCACCAGGGCGGACAAGAACTGGGGGAGCTTCGTCCAGAAGGTGGATGAAGCAGGATGTCAGCAAGAGAGTTCCTGGGTTGCGGAATTAATCACTCCGCAGGAGTTGCAGGGGAGCGAGACTTTTGAACAAAAAGTCAAACTGGAAAGGTCGAGCGGTCCTAGAGGAGAACCGGAGGTAGAGGTCCGAGGCAATTGGGATGAACCAGATCCAGGGTATATGGTTTACGACCTGGATACCAGGGCTGTACAAATAACTTTTTTAGCCACTAGTCCGGGACTAGTCACCCTGTCAAAAGTCCCAAAAAAATTGTGACTAGTCCCAAAAAATGGACACAAGTCCTAAATTCTTTCGATTTCTCAATATGTTAAAACTGCGTCTTGCATACTCATTACAATTCATTATACACAGTAAAGGAAACAATCCATATTTACTCTTCAGACAATTAATGTATGTTTCAGTAGTATAGATTGTAGACTGCCATTGGGTGAAACAGTAGCAATAGTAAGAATCACATCTGAATTTTTAAATTTCAGTATAGATATTGAGTTTCATATTACAGTCCAGATAATCATTTAATGGAGAGAAAAAATTCATAACGTTATATAGGTAAGGGGCTACAGATGAGATTCTTCACTTTACTACCATTTTACCCAATGCAAAAAAAAAATTAACATGTGAATCAATATAAACATTTTATTTTTATGTTTTTGTCCACTACACCAGATAATTTTGACTTTTTGATTGGCTGTGTATCACATTCTACATTTTTCCTCTTTTTATTTTTACTTTCACTTTCGCTTTCACTCTGAATATTTTATTTATTTTTAACACTGAAAAAGTTCAACAAACTCATTTTTGAAATACATGTACACATTAGCACTGCCGAATACGAAATCAAACTGATTATGTATATCAGTACGTTTTGTTTTTATTTCATTTTTTTGACAGCTCAATTCTTCGAACGTAATTAGTACACTAACTATGCACAAACCGTACCCCATCCGCCTTTCATGTCTGTTACAATTACGCTCAACAATACACGGAGAAACAATAAAAAAATACGCCTACCGTTTCATATCAAACATGCTTCCATTATCAAACGTCCTTAGTTTCTTTACTCATCGAAAGATTGCCGACAAATCGGCCTGGTTGCTAATTAATCAAAGTGTTAGTGTTATTGTTTCAGTGTATCGCCATTTTCAGCTCACCACGTGACGAACAGGTAAGCACGTGACGAACATGTGATTTACCTGTAGTAGACGTTTCATTGGCTATTAAAATAGATGGGGTCAATTCATTGGATAATGTCGACAATGCCGACTGTCAATTAAAGCAATTTAAAGGCGGGACTTCCGGCATGGTTGACTGTTGATAAAATTGCCTGGGGTAATCGCTGATCACCACTGTGGATGCTAATTGCATTACATAAGCGAGTGCATTAAAGGATTATGTTGGGAAGTGTGCTGGGGTTGTTTTATGACAGGTGGCAGACATTGTTAATTGGACAAATCTGGGACTGAAATCTTTCAAACAGTGACACGCCCGACTTTCTCTTTTTTTAAAATTGGACTAGTTCGGGACTGAAATCTTTGAAAAAGTGACACGCCCGACTTTGGTTTTGGAATAATCCCGGGCGTCGAGCTATAGGATTTGTACAGCCCTGGATACAGGGGAGGACCCATGGAGGCCCTAGGATCCTGGCGGGCATGCAAGGAGGACCTTGGGATTCAGGCGGACCCGTGGAACATGATCGTGGGGCATGCGGGGAGTACCCTTGGAGGCCCTGGGATGAGCAAGACCGATGGGCAAATTGGGATAAACCGTGGGTACCCTGGGATCCGGGAGGAGACAAGTCACCAAGAGGTGCGGGGGCCTGTCCTGAAATGATGGCCTGTGAATTTGGGAGCGGTTGCTCCCTCCCGGCGTCACCAGGATGCTAGACTGTGTAAGAGGGTAGGGGAGACGTGCTCATTTTGTCCAGGGAACAGAGGGCAGGTACTGCCTTGTCCTGGGGACTGAGAGCAGAGCAGGCATGGGTGTAGGGGAGGCTCCCATCGCTCCCCACCTGGGAATCTCCCCCCACCCACACCCCACAGGGCAGGAAGACCATTATTATAAAGTGGGGGAGTGTAGTGACTGTCGATGGGGGTGCCTATATGACCCTGCGATCCGGTTCCTGGACTTGTGGGTAACCAGCTGATTCACGCCAAATGACATCACGTGACCTGTCCCAGGTGACATGCGACCAAGCTTGGCGAGAAGGACGCGATAATGATAGGACGCAGACAAACGACATCACAGAAAATAGTGTTAAATACATTCCCTGACGAGAACCCTGACGAGAACCCTGCAGGATACCATTTGAACAAGTTTGGAAAAGATCCGATAACAATTAAAGTAAAGTTAGAGTGCGGACATCATTTTTACATGGACGGACGGACGGCCGCACGAACGGACGTACGCACGCACGGACAGGGGTAACTCTATATGCCCCTTCACCATTCTTCGAATGGCTGGCTGGGGCATAAAAACACTGCAACATACCAACCTTGACAAGTAACAGCAACAGCATCCGTCAGTTCAGAATATTATGTATACCACTGATGAACTAAATTACGCACCTCTTACTGCTGGGTAGTGTGCAGGGCAAGAGAAATTAAGAAAAACCCTGAGGCTGACATCATCCGGACTGAATTCGGGATCTTTAAACTTTTTTAACGGGTCGGACATTAGCTTTAGGATATGTTTTAGGAAATCAATCAAACATTATTCTCAAACTGGACACATTTTCTTTTATGGGAATTTATCATTCATTAAACATAGATTTAAATAAGAATGTAAGCATATACATCGAACAAATACATGAAAATATATTACCTTAGTAAGTCATCTGAGCAGCCATTATTCATTGTTGTGCATCTACAACCGCTTACACCAATCAAAATTACTACCGGCTAAAATGTATCATCGTGTGTTCTGTTTTAATTTGCATGATTTAATAATTATCATACAACATATAAAATAAAAAGTAAATAAACTGGTTTTCACTGAGATAGTTTTTATGAGTATTTGTATTTGTTTTAAGCTGCATTGAGGCGATATAATTGGACAGGTTTACTTCTTGGCCCCCTGCTATATTTAGGGTTGAAAAAAATGACTACCTGGCCCCCAGAATAACTTTTTAAGTGTTTATCCGATATGATAATACTATATGTCATTGAAAAGCTTAGACTATGTACTTTCCAAAACACTGAAATATTTTAGTTTAGATGCGAAATAAGCGAGTTATTGAATGCAACATACATACCCATCAGAATCATTAAATTTCCATATTTTGATCGCTAAAAACACCTGGCCCCCTCTCGGAATTATTTAATACAGCTTTGATCTGTAATAACTTTATATATTTATTTAGCTGAAGATAACTTCTTTCTAAAACTGTAAGAATAATTTAAATCGTATAAAAATTGGCAAAGTTATAAGTCGCTGTACATATACATGTGAAATCTATTTTTTTTAGCCGCGATATTTTGGTTCGGACCACCTGGCCCCCAAAATATTTTTATGAAGTACTTTACCGATAATAATTTTGTTTATATATTCCTAAAGCTTATGTTGTGCACTTTATTTAGAGTTAAAAATTACTAAATTCCGTCTATAAATGACAAAGTTATATTATTTTGAATATTGCTAATTATTTTACCGATGTCTGCTGACAGTTTTTCATGCTATCAAACGATTAGTACATGAATCAACTATTTATTACTGTACTGCTTTAAATGTATGTATACTTTTATTATTTTATTACTTTACTATTTTGTAAATTAAAATTAAAATTGTGTGTTTAAAAATTTGCGTTGATTCTATAATAAATTTAAAGTTAAGGTATTCTGATATGTTTTTGTATAGTTTTGTACAGTTGTATAATTAATTAAGATGAGAACATGGTCTATGCTGAGATCAGACAGAATATTAAATTAAGACGAGTTAAGACCTTTATTGTTTGTTTGTAGCAATTATCACTGATTAAAGAGATCATAGTAAAACCGAAATAATAAAATGCAATAATTTACCAAATCGGTAATTTTAAAGAATTTAAATAGTTCAAAGTGAAATTAAAAGGTAATTAAGTTTGTATCAGTTGTTATTTAATGATGGGTTAATCCGGAACTCAAACACACTGTTTGAATCATTTCTAATGTTCAAAGATTTAAGTAAGTGTTAAGTTTGTAGAAGTTTTCAAGCAATTCTTAAGGTAAATTGTATATGCAACAAAACTCTAATTTGCTGAATTAAAAAAATCAAAGTTTAAACTATATTGTTTGTAGCATGTGTAATTGATTGTTTATAGCACCGTTTGCGACCATGAGATATAACATCTTCAAATTGGAGATGCAATTCAATTCAGTTTTGAAATAATATATACCGATGCAATCACTGTGTTTTTATGGATTAATCGTGATTAATATATTTGAAAGTGTACACTTATTACGAAATTAACAATGGCTCTTATAGTTGGACATAGCCAGACCAAGTATTTGCATCAATATCTTAATAATAAGGACATAGTAGTGAAGTGTTTTCCAGGATACAAGGTTAACGAGATATGGCCTGAGATATCGGATTATGTTGCTGGATTTGATGTAAGTATATAGTGTATTTGTTTGACTGCATGTGAAGTTAGTTCAAATGAGATAATGCTATTTAAAATATATAGTTTATAGATGGCCAACAATTTATATATTATCGTATGTTAAAGAAATCTAAACATAGTTTCGAACAATTAAATAAATATTTATATTATATATTACGCATACACGTGTCGCACGGGACATTCATGGTGATTTTAAATCGTACAAGCAACAGTAGATATGCTCGGCGGTTACGACTGTAATCAACGGGTGTCACTAATCCCATCAACAAACTAATGTAAAGTTGCACAGGTGTGATGTTTTTACGACAGATAGCAACCATAGCAACGAACTAAAAGATTGTTAAAAGGTGCGATGTTTTTACAAGTGATTAGATTATAAGCATTCACTGTCCATGTATGACACCATTTAAAGACAGTGACTTGAGTGATAAAATTATTTTTTAATTGATTTACACATTGATTATCAAACAATATTTGTCTATGTGCATTTTTTTAATTGATACAATTAATACAATTAATAAGCTTATTTTATTTCACAATTCCTACTTTGTCTTTAAATCACTGCTTTATTTTAAAGAAAGTATGTCATAGCGAATACTTAATTAATTGTATCCGGTAATACATTATTTAAATTATAAGAAAAAGATGCACGAACAAATCTAATGATTTAGTGATTTAATATTAAAGGTGATTGCTGTTCACGTTGGTGCGAACGACATTCCAAGAGACACACCTGCTGCAAGGATGAGCAAGATACAGGACTTGGCGGAGTCTATTCATGAAGCCAACCCAAGGTAATTATAAGGATTAAAACCGATACAATCAAGACGTGTCAATAATCCTATCAACACACGGCTTTTTTATAATAAATAGCAAATGTGCGATGCAAAGTAATTCATAAACGACGCGTGTCGTTAATCCTATCAACATAACATAACTTTGGCATTATATTTGGCACAAATGGTATTATATCAATCAATTATAATGTTTGCGCCGAAGAAATATTTGAATTTAAAACTTAACTTTTTCCTATTGAATACTCTAAGATATAATAATTGCATATTTTTTTCTCATTTCAGCGCCATAATCCTAGTTTCGGGTATTTTACCTAGAGTGCAGAATTGTTTCCCGTCTTACACAGACGTATTTGGACAAGTTCAATCTGTATGCCGGTATAGTGAACCTGACACTAAGTGAAATTCATGGATGAAGTATGTTAATTTTGACGGAACGTTTACCCCTAATGCTCAGAGCCATCTACTGAGTAGAGACGGGCTTCATCTGAGTGTGGCAGGCACAAAGACAGTAGCGAGAATGATAGAGGCGGAATCCGTACACCGTAGTGTATCCGTAGTGATTAAAACCGAAGAAGTGCAGTATGTACACCATAGAACAGTTGGACCACACCTTTATAGTGAGGCAGTCACTATTATGAAACCGACGGTGCGGGATACTTCTTCACATGTGTCACCAAAGAAGTACATAAAGAATCGGCTTCCAACAAAACCAGCTCCGATATCAGAAGGGAATCACGTACATTGGGCGGAAAAGACAAAGAAGATCTTCACGTACAACACCACCAACAACACAACCTACACCATATTTGGCCGCAAGACCACCAACAACAAAAACGAAAATGAATGAATAAATGAAAATAAAAAATATGCATTATTTGTATTATGTATAAATATACGCAATGAAACACCTGATATATTCGCCCTAAATGTAAACTTTACTGGGCTCGACTGGTAAATTTGATTTTAAAGCTGGTGAGGAATCGTTAGAATATGTTAATCAATACAAATATTTGGGTGTAAATATTTCTTCAAGTGTTTATTTTGTGCAAATCAATGATGTCACAAAAGCTGTAAATAAATGGCATTCTGACAAGGAAAAGGAAACGTCACCATTAAGAAACCGCGGTCGGTCGATACTCTCCATTTCTTTCGGGTTTTAATGGTGTAAAGATTTCTCTTCATAACCTCTATCCTATAAATAATGTCCATCATTATATAATGTGATGTCGTTATCAAGAGTACCTCCATCATTATATAATGTGATGTCGTTATCAAGAGTATCTCCATCATTACATAATGTGTTATCGTTATCTAGAGTACCTCCATCATTACATAATGTGTTATCGTTATCTAGAGTACCTCCATCATTACATAATGTGTTATCGTTATCTAGAGTACCTCCATCATTAAATAATGTGTTATCGTTATCTAGAGTACCTCCATCATTATATAATGTGTTATCGTTATCTAGAGTACCTCCATCATTATATAATGTGTTGTCGTTATCTAGAGTACCTCCACCATTATATAATGTGTTGTCGTTATCTAGAGTACCTCCATCATTATATAATGTGTTGTCGTTATCTATATTACCTCCATCATTACATAATGTGTTATCGTTATCTAGAGTACCTCCATCATTATGTAATGTGATGTCGTTATCTAGAGTACCTCCATCATTATATAATGTGTTGTCGTTATCTAGAGTACCTCCACCATTATATAATGTGATGTCGTTATCTAGAGTACCTCCACCATTATATAATGTGTTGTCGTTATCTAGAGTACCTCCATCATTATATAATGTGTTGTCGTTATCTAGAGTACCTCCATCATTATATAATGTGTTGTCGTTATCTAGAGTACCTCCACCATTATATAATGTGTTGTCGTTATCTAGAGTACCTCCATCATTATATAATGTGTTGTCGTTATCTAGAGTACCTCCACCATTATATAATGTGTTGTCGTTATCTAGAGTACCTCCACCATTATATAATGTGTTGTCGTTATCTAGAGTACCTCCATCATTATATAATGTAATGTCGCTATCTACAGTACCTCCATCATTACATAATGTGTTGTCTTTATCTATATTACCTCCATCATTACATAATGTGTTATCGTTATCTAGAGTACCTCCATCATTATATTATGTGATGTCGTTATCTAGAGTAACTCCACCATTATATAATGTGTTGTCGTTATCTAGAATACCTCCATCATTATATAATGTGTTGTCGTTATCTAGAGTACCTCCACCATTATATAATGTGTTGTCGTTATCTAGAGTACCTCCATCATTATATAATGTGTTGTCGTTATCTAGAGTACCTCCACCATTATATAATGTGTTGTCGTTATCTAGAGTACCTCCACCATTATATAATGTGTTGTCGTTATCTAGAGTACCTCAATCATTATATAATGTGTTGTCGTTATCTAGAGTACCTCCACCATTATATAATGTGTTGTCGTTATCTAGAGTACATCCATCATTATATAATGTGTTGTCGTTATCTAGAGTACCTCCATCATTATATAATGTGTTGTCGTTATCTAGAGTACCTCCACCACTATATAATGTGATGTCGTTATCTAGAGTACCTCCATCATTATATAATGTGTTGTCGTTATCTATATTACCTCCATCATTACATAATGTGTTATCGTTATCTAGAGTACCTCCATCATTATATAATGTGTTGTCGTTATCTAGAGTACCTCCACCATTATATAATGTGATGTCGTTATCTGGAGTACCTCCATCATTATATAATGTGTTGTCGTTATCTAGAGTACCTCCATCATTATATAATGTGTTGTCGTTATCTACAGTACCTCCATCATTATATAATGTGTTGTCGTTATCTACAGTACCTCCATCATTATATAATGTGTTGTCGTTATCTATATTACCTCCATCATTACATAATGTGTTATCGTTATCTAGAGTACCTCCATCATTATATAATGTGATGTCGTTATCTAGAGTACCTCCATCATTGTATAATGTGATGTCGTTATCTAGAGTACCTCCATCATTACATAATGTGTTATCGTTATCTAGAGTACCTCCATCATTATATAATGTGATGTCGTTATCTAGAGTACCTCCATCATTATATAATGTGATGTCGTTATCTAGAGTACCTCCATCATTATATAATGTGATGTCGTTATCTATATTACCTCCATCATTACATCATGTGTTGTCGTTAGCTAGAGTACCTCCATCATTACATAATGTGATGTCGTTATCTAGAGTACCTCCATCATTACATAATGGGATGTCGTTATCTGGAGTACCCCCATCATTATATAATGAGATGTCGTTATCTATATTACCTCCATCATTATATAATGTATTATCGTTATCTAGAGTACCTCCATCATTATATAATGTGATGTCGTTATCTAGAGTACCTCCATTGTTATATAATGTGTTATCGTTATCTAGAGTACCTTCATCATTATATAATGTGATGTCGTTATCTAGAGTACCTCCATCATTATATAATGTGATGTCGTTATCTAGAGTACCTCCATCATTATATAATGTGATGTCGTTTTCTATATTACCTCCATCATTATATAATGTGTTATCGTTATCTAGAGTACCTCCGTCATTATAAAATGTGATGTCCCATCATTACGTAATGTGTTGTCGTTATTTAGAGTACCTCCATCATTACATAATGTGTTATCGTTATCTAGCGTACCTCCATCATTACATAATGTGTTATCGTTATCTATAGTACCTCCATCATTACATAATGTGTTATCGTTATCTAGAGTACCTCCATCATTACATAATATGTTATCGTTATCTAAAGTACCTCCATCATTACATAATGTGATGTCGTTATCTAGAGTACCTCCATCATTATATAATGTGTTATCGTTATCTAGAGTACCTCCATCATTACATAATGTGTTATCGTTATCTAGAGTACCTTCATCATTATATAATGTGTTATCGTTATCTAGAGTACCTCCATCATTATATAATGTGTTATCGTTATCTAAAGTACCTTCATCATTACATAATGTGTATCGTTATCTAGAGTACCTCCCTCATTATATAATGTGTTGTCGTTATCTAGAGTACCTCCATCATTACATAATGTGTTGTCGTTATCTAGAGTACCTCCATCATTATATAATGTGTTGTCGTTATCTAGAGTACCTCCATCATTATATAATGTGTTATCGTTATCTAGAGTACCTCCACCATTATATAATGTGTTGTCGTTATCTAGAGTACCTCCATCATTAAATAATGTGGTATCGTTATCTAGAGTACCTCCATCATTATATAATGTGTTGTCGTTATCTATAGTACCTCCATCATTATATAATGTGTTGTCGTTATCTAGAGTACCTCCATCATTATATAATGTGTTGTCTTTATCTAAAGTACCTCCATCATTACATAATGTGTTATCGTTATCTAGAGTACCTCCATCATTATATAATGTGTTATCGTTATCTAGAGTACCTCCATCATTATATAATGTGTTATCATTATCTAGAGTGCCTCCATCATTATATTAGTGTGCTTCTGTTATTCGTCGGCCGAAGCCGTTTTGACGATGGATCCCGTGTGGATATGGTCGTCGTTTTGTTGCTTGGTCATCGGTCGTCAAATACCTAGCGCCTTTCCTATATCTTACTTCACTTTCATCTAACTTCATGAGGGTGTAACCCCCACTCACCCTTTGAATCCGGAATCCCAGATAAATTGAAGACGGAATCCGGAATTCGCTCTAAATTACCGCCTGAATTCGGAATACTGTTTGAGTTCAAACTGCGCCCTTAATTAGACTTTTGTTTGGTTTGTTTGTTTGGTGTTTACGTCATTTTCAACAACTCATGTAAGGTTATATATGACGTTCGATTTCTTTGTGGTGAAGGCAGACCGCCCACTTTTCCTGGGTAGAACCAGTAATGTACACCTCCCGCTATCCGTAAAAATCATCAGTATTTATTGACATGCAAACTAACTATAACAATTCGCCCCAAATACAAATCAGTAGTTGTTAATTACTGGTCCTTTGGGATAATCAACCCCAATCTAAAGTAGAATACTGCTTAAGCCGTTGCTAGCTGGCGTGAGAGATGTTGTACCTGATATTACCTCTCCTGAACAGACTAAAAAAAACGAGTCTGCTACTTTTATCTCTTGTTTGAGTGTGTGGCTTCCAAGGGATCCCCTTTTCGGTATGTATTGACATTCACACTACAGCGTTTGTTTATTGCTGTGTGGCGGCTGTAAACTGTCGTCCGACTACTAATCTTTATAGTGTTATCTATCATTTATTGGTCCTTTGCGATCATCAAGCCCAATCTTTGTGACATTGAAGTAGAATACCGCTTAAGCCGGTGCTAGTGGGGTATATATATATATTTTATTGTGTATATTCATTGTTAATAAATACGCCACTGAGGAAGGCCGCAAGGCCGAAAGCTACGGCATAAATATAATTGCTAGAGTTTTTACTTATATATATATATATATATATATATATATATATATATTTCTTCGATTTCCTTTGAGGAAACGCTATACTGATCTTCAAAAGTATCAATCCAGGATTGTAAAGAATTAGGAGGTCTATATATGAAAGACAGAATAAATGGCTTGCTATTTGGAAAACGTATTTCTAGCCAAATACTTTCTATTAAATCATTTTCAAGATCAAATCTACGTACTGATGGAATCTTATCACTAATATATACTAAAATACCACCTCCCTGTTTATGAGTTCTATCTTTTCTTTCGGATTTATATCCATTAACATGAAGTTCATTATCCGATACATTTTCAGAAAGGAATGTCTCACACAAGCCTAAAATATTGACAGAATCATGATGCCGAAGAAGAAGTTTTAACACGTCAAGCTTAGGCATTATATGTTGCACATTTAGGTTTGCTATTTTTAATCCCTTTTGTTTTAATTTGAAAAATGATTCTGAAACATGTGTGTTACAATGTATATCCATCCTTCCACTACCATCCAATTTACAATTTGTGCTAATAGGTTTCAGATATGTACAAGCACTATTATAACGTTTTACATGTGTAACATTTAAACCACAAGTGTCGTTCGTGTAGCTATTTTCCTTCAAAGGTTCGGAAGTTTGAGTGTCATTAACATAGTTACTGTTTAGAGAACAATTTTCATTTTCGTTCACATGTTTGGAAGCTTGAGTATCATTTACAGAGTCATTAGTTTGAAAGCAAGTACACTTTTCAGTATTACAGTGTGAACACAAATTTAAAAGAATATCGTACTTATTAGTACAGTTTGTATGATAGCAGGGTTCGCTCTTGTTTTCCTATTGCCTCCATCTAAAGTCAACATTTCTATGGCTATATCTCCATCTCGGACGTATATATTGTCTTACAGTTTGGAAATCCTGATGGTTGTATCAGTGCGGTGTTTAATAATCTCACAGGATTTGTGTATGTTCTGTACGAATGTACTGGTTGGTCCCTTTGTTCGATAAATGTATACCGTCGCGAATGTAGAGATATGTAGCGGCGGTCCCGTCCCCGTATATGTACGAGCTGAAGCATTCAATCACGTGCACTGAGTTAATTTCTGCCAGTTGTTTTATCGCATCGTTGTACGGAATGACATCCACATCTTTTCTGGGGCACAGTGTGCACAGTTTTACCGAGCACTTTTCTCCAAGAATCCTGTCGATGAGACGTTGGTATTCGGCGGCGAAATTATCAAGTGATATTCCGTTCGATGCATCGTTGCCGCCGACGTAGAGAACTACTGTTTTAATTTGACGTAGATCTTTCGATTTAATGATTTCATTGAGCCGGGATATAGTTGCCCCCGGGTTTGTACTTATTTTCACATCTGTATGCAAGCCACGTTGTTTTATTCCTTTCAATATTGAACTGCCGATTATTAACGTTGATTTTTGCGTTGAATTGACATAGCTGTTGGCGTTTGATCTCGTTTTGTGCTCTATTTCGACTATCCCAGATGAATAATTGGTTTTCTGACTCTCCGATATGGACTGTAATCGCCGCTGAATAGTATCCCGATTAATTTCTAGTTCTTCTCTCTTTATATCTTCTTTCTCTAATTGTCTGTCTTTAGAGTGTTTTATTTCATTGCTGTCTTGAGTTGGAACATTTAGCTTGGAGGAGGTAACGCCATTTACCGTCACATTTTGCGATTTCAGTTGATCGGTAATAGATTGTAATCTGCGCTGAATAGATGTAGTTGTGCTGCTCAGGTGTGCCTTCAGTTCTTGTGTTGAATCTCCAACATAATCCATTTGACGTTCTATTGATTTCACATTGACCACGTTCTGATTTTTGATACTTTGGAGTTGATCTTGTAATTGAGCAAAACGGAAGTCCGTATTTTCAATATGCTGATGAAGTAAACAATGAAGCTGACTGATACTGTCCTGAATGTTCATCAGCATATCATCTGTGGGACGATTTTCTTTTGGAGAAAGTATGCAATCAAAACGTTCAATCACGGAATGACTCTCTGTTATAAGTACAGGAGTCGAACAACGTTCATTCACGGAATGACTCTCTGTTATAAGTACAGGAGTCGAACCACGTTCATTCACGGAATGACTCGCTGTTATAAGTACAGGAGTCGAACAACGTTCATTCCCGGTTCCACCTTCCTCGTCGTCTGTATTTATAGAGTTACCTGGCGTTGGCGATTCATTTTCAGATGTTTTTTCTGTGGTTACAACATATTCTACGGCTTCTTTTGCAACAGTAGATGACTTTGGGGATGCGGTTTTTCCAAAATGTGTGCCAAAATGATTTAATAAAGTTTGTTTGACATTGTTGTTAATGTGTTCTAATGTTGTGGAATTTGTATGTACTCTTGATTCCACGATATCGAGAATTTTCGGCAAGACAGTCTCTACAAATGTATCGGCTTTTCTTCCGTTAATCAGGCAAGAGCTGGTAATGTGATACATGTTAACAGTATATAAGTTCGACTTACCACTGGCTATTTTGTATTTTGTTTTCAACCAAATTTCCCTTATTGTCTGTAACAGGAATCCGTGTGCACTTTAGTGAGTCACTTTCTTTACCGAAAAAGTCACGGATAGCGATCTTCAATAGTTGGTAAGCTCCAGCGTTGATAATAAGTTTTATACCACCGCCAGTATGAATAACTTCAATATCCTTTCGTTCTGTAGCATTTAGAATTTTCATCAAAGATTTGTCTTCATTTAAATCATAATTTCTGCATTCCGTTCCGTTGATCATTAAAGAGCCATCGCCGTTTTCGTCCATCATTCAGCATTTAATTTAATTCAATAGAGAACGTTTTTACATCATTTTGTTGGAAAAAATGTCCTCTTTTAATTTTTATATTTTATTCGAGTTCACATGGAGATATGAAAACGTAGTTAATATTTTTTCATTTTTTTTACGTTACGCTTACAAAAAGTTGTTTATCCGGACGTGACATACACTGGCTTCGGTGTTACAGAGTTACACGACGTTTTTGAACAATTACTAATAAATACGAACATTTTGAGACAAACGTTTACAATATTTTTTACCAGAATATGATAGCATATTTTATTGTGAAAATGTTGATATATAAAACGTCCGTATTGATTTACGTATGCCTGAATTATGACATAAACCTCTATGCGAGGCTTGCGTATTATACGATGTACCCAACATTGTGCGCGACGTCAATACGCTCTAACGGCGTCCGAAAAAGGGGGGTTTCACCCTTCTTCATGTTCATGTTGATTTACCGGTCTCAATTTAAGTTTCTTCAGATCCATGTTGTCCTAGCTTGTAATATATTTTCATAGTTTATAACTTACTAAATTTATACGTTTTATTTAATGTATTGATTCGTTCCTAACGTGCCTTCTTTAGTATTCCTTTACGTATTGTTCATTTCTCGCCATCCAACAGTGCCTTATATCTAGTTTATATTTTTTTACTTTAGCACGACCAGTTTATTGTTCCTAACATTTTGAACCACGTAAGGTGTCAGACCAGTCAGGAAGTACTTCCGGGTCGTAGGGTGCTGAAATAGTTCTTTGAAAAAACCCAAAGTTTCTAGTTTGCATGTGTTTTTCCCAAGATTAGTTTTTATTTCATTGTTAAATCTCACCTGAGGTTAAAGTAGTATGTCTGTTGTCATGAATAGTAAGTATTTTACTGTGTTTATCAGGATTATTTCTTTGGAGAGTATGAGCACATAGAGATTAGGTAGAGATGTGGTTTTGACAGACATTTATTTCAAAATACGCATAGTGTGAATGAATGACGCGAAATGTTGAAATATTTAGTCGGTGTTTTGTTCCAGATATGGGACCGTTTGCAAGCCAAATGTGTTTAATACACAGAATGAAAGTGTATTTAAGCGAACGAATGTTGTGGAACTTGTGACTGATCTCCAAATATAGCCTATATTGCATTGTGTTCAATGGGCTGATTTTCACCGTTCTGACACCTAGATGGACAAAATGCATTTTTCTTATTAATGGCCAAATCCAGTTGATTTTTCCTGTGAAAGCTTGCAGCTGAGTGAGAAAAAAAAGCTGATGTTAAATTTTACAACAGAACATGTTCTTTTGCAATTGAAAGTTTAAGGGTGGATTTGGGGTCCTAGTGATTTGGAGTGGCCCTAAAGCACTTTAAGTAGGCTCTCAAGTGTCTTTAAGTGGATTAGTGGCAATAGGTAATAGATCTGTCACAATTCCTACAATAAATGGCAATTTTATTATTTTAAGGTACCGTATGAGGCTAAAATCTGAAAAGGTATCGGTACTGACATTTTGACATGACAAAACTCTAGGAGGAATCTTACTTTGTATCGAAAGCCTGAGAACCTGTGAATTGTGTACGCGGTGATGGGTTTTACAATCTGAAACTGAAATATACAGAAATTTGTGGAATTAGCATTTATTTTAGTTTTTTTGCTAAACATGGTGGAAATTCCACTCATTTTTCTTCATTAATTCAGATGAAATCACTATGCAATGACATACAATTGTAATTTAACACATTAATGTGGTATTTTGTTAGAGATAATGATATAATCCACTGAAATATATACTATTCTGATGTGTGATTCAGTTTGTCTTGCTGTTGCCCAAGACTTGAATGTATTAGTTGACTTTAAAACTGCTACAGGCATATGGAGTAGGCTTAGTTTTTGAATCATTACTTCAATTTTGTCTTTTATTTTCTGGCATTTTATAGCCAAACTGTATATTTTATTGGACATTGTGCATGTAAATATGCTCCAAACCAGCCTTATGGTCTATTTGATGCCTCAACATTGTTGGAATTTAACAGAAGGTCTGTTTCTCCATGAAAATTGAAGACATTTCATGCATTATGTGTATATTTTAGTTTGGTATATAGAAGGCAATGTTTGAAAACTTTACTTGATGGAAATATACCAAACGGTTAATTTATTTTGGCATTTTTTCTAGTTTTGTATAACGCGTCTTAAAATCCTTGATTTCTATTAGCCGAATGGTTCTTTGCATGCAGGAATTGAACCGAAAAGATAATAGGTCATTGCAAAAGCATCCGATTAAATATTCGGTAAACCTTATTGGTCAGTTGATGTATTCGATAAATATTTTTGACAAATGTCGCGACTCATTTAGTTGTCAGGCCAGTCAGGAAGTACGTCGTAGGGTGCTGAAATAGTTTTTTGAAAAAAGAAAAAAAAAAAAGTTTCTAGTTTGCATGTGTTTTCCCCAAGATTAGTTTTTATTTCATTGTTAAATCTAACCTGAGGTTAAAGTAGTATGTCTGTAGAGTTGTGGTTTTGACAGACATTTATTTCAAATACGCATAGTGTGAATGAATGACGCGAAATGTTGAAAAACTGAATCGGTGTTTTGTTCCAGATATGGGACCGTTTGCTAGCCAAATGTGTTTAATACACAGAATAAACGTTTATTTAAGCGAACGAATGTTGTGGAACTTGTGACTGATCTCCAAATATAGCCTATATTGCATTGTGTTCAATGGGCTGATTTTCAACTGTCTGACACAGTAAGTATCACTAACACTGACTGAAAAGTTGATCCACCTTTGCATATTGTTTCTCTTTTTAGCTCTACTGATCAAAGTTCCGTACTTTTTGTTTGTAGAGACTACTCCTCTGAAACTGCTGGATGGATTTTCATGACATTTCACGGGAATGTTGTCCATGATGTCTAGTTGATTTTAGCAAAAAGTCATGTTGATATAAAATCTAAGATGGCCGCCAAAGCTAAAAATAGATTTTTTAAAATACAAGTTTGTAGCGACTACTTCTTGAAAACTATAAGTGATATTGATATGGAACTTGTTTTAAAATGATCAGAATGACAAGATGTTTGTCTTTTCGAAAATGTTTTGATTCGACTTTAATCATGGCTGCCAGCGGCTATCTTTGTTTACATAGAGTTATATGGTAAAACTTTGTAGCGACTACTCATCTGAAACTACATACCGGATCTTCATGAAACTTCACAGGTATATTACGCTTGATGTCTAGTTGATCCTAGATTTTTTTTAGGTCGGCCGAAAATTCAAGATGGCCGCCACGTCTAAAATAGATTTTTGCAAAACAAGTTGTAGCGACTACTTCTTGAAAACTATAAGTGATATTGATATGTTTTTTTTCTAAAATGATCAGCATGACGTGATGTTGATTCATGTCGAACATTATTTTGATTCGACAATATTCATGGCCGCCAGCGGCCATCTTTGTTTACATAGCGTTATATAATAAAAACTTGTAGCGACTACTTTATGAAAACTATAAGTGATATTGATATAGGACCTTTTCTAAAATGATCAGCATGACATGATGTTGGTCATTGTCGAAAATCATTTTGACTCAACGTTAAACATGGCTGCCAGCGGCAATCTTTGTTTACATAGCGTTATATAGTAAAAGCGTGAAGCGATTACTCCTCTGAAACTACTTGACGGATTTTCATGTCTTAAGCTAGTTGATCTTAGCAAAATTTCAGGTCGACCAGAAATTCAAGATGGCCGCGACAGCTAAAAATAGATTTTTAAAAAACAAGTTGTAACGACTATTTCTTGAAAACTATAAGAGATACTGATATGGGACTTTCTCTAAAATGATCAGCATGGCATGATGTTGGTCCTTGTTGAAAATTATTTTGATTCGACATTAAACATGGTCGCCAGCGGTCATCTTTGTTTACATAGAGTTATATAGTAAAAACTTGTAGAGACTACTCCTCTGAAACTACTTGAAGGATTTTCATGAAACTTAATAAAGATGTTGCTCTTGATATCTAGTTGATGCTAGCAAGTCGGCCGGAAATTCATGATGGCCGCCATGGCTAAATATTTGTAGCGACTACTTGTTGAAAACTACAAGTGATATTGATATGGGTACTTTTCTAAAACGATCAGCATGACATGATGTTGATCCTTGTCGACAATTATTTTGATTCGACAGTAAACATGGCTGTCAGCTGTCAACGGTCATCTTTGTTTACATAGAGTTATATAGTAAATACTTGTAGCGACTACTCCTCTGAAACTAATTGACAGATTTTCATGAAACTTCACAGGAATGCTGATCTAGCTATCTGACATGGTTTATTAAACTCAATGTTGATTGGTTATTGGGGTGGTCTGAAATAAGCTATAATATAAATCTCTGACATCATGTACGTCAACCGTTTAAACGTCATTTTATAAGCCAGAAAACATGTTAACCGTTGAGACGTCATTTTGACGTCAGATGCAAAACAACAACGCAATGAAATGCGTTTTTTAAAGCGACGCTACTTTCCAACAACACATTTGAATAGTATCTGTATATTCTTCTCGTTTGATGTTGCGAGACAGGCATAAAATGTAAGTTGTGAGAATTTGTATTGTGTGCAATCTCTCGACAAAATGTGTTTCATGATGCATACAACTCCATGTTAGATAAGAAATAAAATATTTCCAGCGGGTTTATATTGTGCGACATCTGTTTGGGACTTGAAACACATCGAAACCGCGGGCCTGCGGTCCTTGGTATCGATGAACTGCGAGTCCCGCCCACCAGGTATTGATCTGGGACAATATGAACCCGCTGGCAATATTTTATTTCTTGACTCCAAACCTATCCGTAGAGCTTCAAGGTCTGACATTGACCTCCTGTTTAATTGTATGCTGTCCTATGTAGATAGTAGATATCCAAGTTTACGAGAAGGATCACCACAAGGTGTCATTAGTTTTCTCAGGTGTTCGCCTTTCTTCCCTTTGCCTCATCCGTCGGATGGGGACGTAAACTGGGCGGTCTCGTGTATCGGAGTTTATACCTCGAGCAAGTTGGAATATACATCAATTTGTTACATGCGATAAATGAGAGCTATATACCTGATACCTTGTGGTTTCAAAGAAGATGTTTTAATGTGTTCCCTATATATGTCTATGTAAAACATGAACCCTGGGGCAAGGCCAAACGCCAGGATACCTTATTAAATATACTGCAGGGAAGTGTCTTTCAAACAATCTTCTGAATTTACAAGCATTAAAGGTATTATTTGTATAAGACTAATTTAGAAGTACTTTCTCCAAAGCAAGCCTGACAGTTATTTATGATATCATATTTATCTGATTTTTTTTCTTTTTAAAAAATATTTTCTTTCTTATTGCTGTAAATCATTTTCCTAGACAGCTCAATACTGTTATTGGGAGGTACGTTTCAGATGCCATTATCACGGTGTGGCGACACCACGTAACCTTTTTTTTCGCGCTTGATTCAGGAAGGTTTTTTTGCATGAGCACAATAACCATACTGTAACTCTACCTCTATTCAAATTAGAGTTATTGCCCTTTGCAATTTTATACTTTTAATTCGTGTACGGGAGTACAACTGAAAATCTATTTCTGGGATTGCAATAACCATAACTCTACCTTTATTGAAATTAGAGTTATTGCCCTTTGTAATTTTATCCTTTAGAAATTCTTGTTTGGAACTTAACCCAAAAACTGTTAATGGGACTGCAAGTTGAATAATAATGGGTGATACACGCCCATACGATAAATTGAGGAAACATTTCTAGGAGTATTCATCGGTTCTACCGACTTTCTTGTTTGTTTAAGTTTCTCTATATGCAATTTAAGACTCTCGGACCGGGAACTCGAACGTACAATGATCATTCGAATTTCCTGAAACGAAACTGTCAAGTTATGTACAATGGTTCTTGAATAGAAAATGGTGACGTCTTATCCTATGTAACTCTCTCTAAATCAACTGATCTCCGAGGCGTGATTTTTGTTTTTATCCCAATGGTCTTGATTCTCCGCGTTAAAGAGCTGCTAACTGCCAACAATATAATGTGAAAAGGTTTTGAGAAAAATTATTTGGATCTTTCCCTATCCACTGAGGCGGGACCATTATTTTATAATTTTTACTCATGGTATTTAATTCGTATGTTTTATTTTTCTGGAAAAACAGTAAAGGTTAACATCCGTCATATATCTTCCTGATAACATATTTTTTAATATTTTTTTGAAACATAGCTTAGAGTTCGAATCCCACTGGGAGCTTGTTAAAAAAAATAGTAAAAACAAAACTGTTGATTTCTGGAATAGTTCAATATATTTTTTTAGCTTATCGCTTATTTTCGTTTACCATATGAGGTATAATGATAGTTTATACATTTCGTCTTGTTTTTAAAAGGGTCCCCAAAGTTTCGTGAATCCCGAAATGTATTTTTTATGGTCAAAAGTAACTAAAAAATGTTGATTTCTGTAATAAACATATATTTTAAATGCTTATTCCGTTATCTTTATTTATTATTATGAAATGTCAGAATATGCCTATATCGGTGTAATGATACCTTTCATATAATTAAATAAATAAATAAATAAATAAATCATCAATCAATAAAGGGATACATGTGGGTATTTTGCACAAAAAATGCTCACTGTATCAATGTTTTGTACAATATGTGGTGTAACATTATAGGTATTCCCTAAATCTGTATGAGTATGGGCTACTTGAAGACTTCTGAAGCTATGTTCTGCACTAAACATGGGTGTATACTTACGTGTAAATTGATATGGCCTATATTTGTATGAGTATTGGCTACTTGAAGCATTCTGACTCTATGTTCCATACAATACTTGGGTGTAGGCTTACATGTAACCTGACAGGACTGGCATGTATGGTCTGTACAAGTGTGGGTAACTTGAAGCCCACTGCCTCAGTTTTGTGTCCAATATGGGGTTGTGATCTTATCTATAACATGACAGGAAATGCCTGTATCTGTATGAGTGTGGGCAACTTGAAGCCTTCTGCATCTACACCTAGGTTCTTTACAATACGTGGGTATACACTTAAGAGTAACACGACTATAATGAAATGTATATGTATGATTGTATGATTGTAGGTAGGTTGAAGCCCGCTTCCTCTTGGTTCTGTACAATATCTGGGTGTATACTTAAGTGTAACATAACATGTATGGTCTGTATCTGTTTGGGTGTGGTCAGCTTGAAGCCTTCTGCATCTATGTTCCGTACAACATGTGGTTATATTATTACGTTATGACCTGTATCTGTATGAGTGTGGCTAGCTTGAAGCCCGGTGCCTCTACGTTCTGTACAATACGTGTGTGTGCGCAACTTGAAGCCTTCTGCATCTATGCTCTTTATATATGTTAGCATGACATGTATAGCGTGTATCTGTTTGGGTGTGAATAACTGAAAGCCCACTGTTTCTTTGCTTCGTACACTATGTGGGTATATGCATATATGTTAGCTGATAGGTATGGCCTATATCTGGCAACGTGAAACCTACTGTCACTATGTTTCTTTGAACAATATGTGAGTATATACTTTCTTGTCAAAGGCAGGTATGGCCAGTATTTGAAGGAGTGTGGAAAACTTGAAGCACACTGCCTCTACGTTCTGTACCATACGTAGGTATGGGCAACTTGAAGTGTTCTGCATCTATGTTTCGTGCAATACGTAGGCATTCTTACACGTTAACATGACATGCATGGCTGTTTTTGTGACTTGAACACACTGCTTCTGTGTTCCGTACACCACATGGGGTATATCCGTACATGTAACATGAAAGGTAATGACCTGAATCTGTATGGGTGTGGGTAATTTGAGCAACCTTCCTCTATGTTCTGAACACTCTTACGTGTTACATAAGTATGTCCCGTATGATACTCTATGGATGTGGGCAACTTGAAGCCAGCTGTCCTTTGTTCTGTAAATATGTTGGTGAATACTTACATCATAGGTGTATCATAATGTAATCTGGAAGAATGACTTTTAATATGGTGAATAATAGTCTTAACCTAAACAAAACAAAAACATTTAATATATTATAGCGGAGCTTAAACCTAAACCAAAAACAAAATAAAACATATCCGTGTAAATGGTCTTTGGGTTAAGCCATAATTAAGAACATTTTGAAATGTGATAAACATAGTAACATGGGGTGGGGTTGGGTGGGATGATGGATGGGGGACATTTATTATATTACAGAGCAGCTTAAATCTAAGCCAAAAATAAAATAAAACACTTCTGTGTTAATGTTTTTTGGGTTAAGCCATAATTAAGAATATATATTGCTATATTTTAGCATTTGGATGGCGGCCATTTTGCAGTGTGCTAAAAATAGTTAACATGGTGGGAGTGGGGACATTTAATATATTATAGATGAGCTTACATCTAAGCCAAAAACAAAATAAAACATTTCTGTGTAAATCTTCTTTGTGTTAAGCCATAATTAAGAATATATTGCTGTATTGAAGCATTTGGATGGTGGCCATTTTGAAATGTGCTAAAAATAGTATCAGAATGACCTGTGACATTGGGGACCCTTTTCGATTTTCAAGACAACCAACTACTATCACAGAAAGTTTGGTGCCTTTGTCCACTCTGTCCACATTCGACCATTTTGGTCCCTAGCTATATTGTTTTGTGGTCAGTATGTCAATGTCAGTGTCGCCATGACCTCATATGGGTATATTTCGAACGCATAACACCCACCCTTATGAAACTTCATAGGTGCATTGATTTGATAAAGAAACAGGACTCTGTATATTTGAGGGTTAGTAGGTAAAAGGTCAACGTCGCCATGAGCTTATGGAAATCTTAACACCAATACTTGTACATTGCCCTTGGTGAGAGAATGAAACTTTTTTTGTTGGAGTCAGTACGCCAAATGTCAAGGTTGCTATTACCTTATATGGAACTAACTTGGAAAGCATAACACCTTATCCTTACTTAAGTTATTGAGTGGAAACCATTTTTCTAGAATATTAAAAGTAGTAGTGACCTTGACCCCAGTGAACCCAAAAACAATCCCAAGCTTAATTTACATGAGGTACCTACGCAGCAAGTTTTGTTCCATTATCTCATCTTGACCTCAAATGCCAACTTTTTTTTTGATACAAGAAGCTACCTACACAGCAAGTTTCATTCTAATATCTCATTCCTTAAGTTATTGAGTGACCTTGAACTTGACCCCAGTGACCCCAAATGCAATCCCAAGCTTTTTTCCTAACCCTACCCTGCATGTTTCATCTCAATACCTCATTCATAGATGTTAATTTTCAAGATTCAATTTTGAACTATACATTATAGTCTATCAATCTGCATAAATGTGCATGAAATATGCAGGATTTTAAAATAATCTCACTGTAAATACCTAATTTTAACAGTAAACTTGTTTAACAGTAAACTTGGTTGAACATCCAGGATGAAGATCGAGTCTATCACCTACCAGACTTTGGAGGTGTGTCAAATTGATGGTCACTGATAGGACAGTTTAATTTGATGATGCTATATCAAAATTATGAATACTTATCATGTAGTCTTACCAGCAACAGATACTTCTGATAGTATAGATTTCTTCACAAAGTCTAGGATCTTTTGGACATTCCAACTTGCATTCAGAACTGAAGAAAAAAAATCAAAATGGAAGTTTATTACATTTCCATAGGTTAAAGTGTGATGGACGGATGGACGAAGGACAGTGTCTGCGATGCTATGCAAGTGACACAATAACTATGATGCTGTCCAATAAAACATTTTGGTTCAATTAGACACCAAGAGCAACATTCCTGTGAAGTTTCATGAAATCCGTCAAGTAGTTTCAGAGTAGTCGCTACTTGTTTTTACTATATAACTCTATGTAAACAAAGCCGGCCGCTGTCAGCCATGTTTAAAGTCAAATCAAACATGGTTTATGAAAATACTCTATGCTAATTGGCTATTGAGGATTTTTAAAAAAGCTATATAGACCTCCGACGGCACGTCCTTCAACCGTTAGAACGTCGAAAAACATCCAAAACAACGATTACGTTATTTTAAGGCAACGTTACGTTCAAACAACAAATTGAACTTGTTTGAAACACGATAAAGCTGTATATTTCCTTCGTTTGGTGCTGAGAGATGGACATACAATGTATGTTGTGAGAATGTGTTTGTATTATGATCAATCTCTCGAAAATGTGTGTATAAAATTCATAAAAATCCATGTCAGATAAAAATAAAATGTAGTCTTGCCAATTTAAAATACATTCGCGGATATCAGTTTTCAGTGGCAAGTCTATTGCAAGTGTAATATTTTCAAATAACTTGAAAATTAATAAATGTTTTTGAAATTATTTATTATACATTAAAAAGGAATCTTTTTATTAACTTAAATCTCAATGACATTTTATAATGATCAAATTTTATAGAAGATATTCATTTTTTTCCTTCTCCTGTAAAAAAATGAAAAAAAGCAGTTACTATAAGTCTTGCGCCGAAGCCTCGATATATAACCTTACGTGTTGAAAATGACGTAAAACACCATACAAACAAACACACCGTAATCCAACTGGGTGTATATTTTAACTATTTTAAATCGTTGTGTTTATTGCAATGTTAAGCACAATAGTTTGTAAGTAAAATGAGATGAAAATCAAAACTATGCTAGAAACAATCAACAGTAATGAAAATAAAATAAATTATTAACCAGCAAAAACATGGATCAGGTAGCATCGCACAGAACACAGTGCAAGCTAACAGTAAATAATCAAATATTAACTAAAATAACCTTTAGCTGGGTTCAATAACCTCAATACATATAGAACTAGTCTGTTTGTAAAATAATTAGCAAGTGGTACAGGAAACTTTAACCCTTAACCCGCTATGCACGACTATAATAGCCTTTGCATCCATTTTTAAACCCAGATCAGTTTACCAGAGCTACATGCAAGCAGAGTATTTGCTTAAATACCCAATAAAAATGCCAAAATACCCAATAAAAAGCATAGGTACCTAACAATAAGTAATCGAAGTTGACAAATGATAAAACAACCAATGCAAACTCAGCAAAATATGGGTTGTTGAAGGGACACCTAGTCAACTTGTACATGTATAAAGCTTATTTTAAAAGAAGTTGATTTTATTAGATTTTGCGTATACAATATTAGTGGAATGCCACCCCAGAACAATGTCGCAAACTTTTATTGTTTTATTTTACCCAAATGAAATCATGAAATACCCAAATAAATACCGATGGGTACATCCAATTGATCAAAAAGCTGATCTGTAGCTCTGCTTTACATTGTCCGGCTGCTAATCAGTCATTTGCCCCAACATACCCCTTTGTCACATAAATGAAATGGTCTTAATTCATAGAAAGAACAGCCCATGATATATTATATGTAGGGGTTTTAGGGTTAATAACTAGGACTGTTGTAATTAACCGCTACATATGTATAATGGACTGTTCTTTCTTTGAATTAAGACCATTCCATTTATGTGACAAAGGGGTGTTTTGGGGCAAATGAATGATCAGCAGCTGGACGTTGTAAACCCTGATCAGCTATTGTAGTCGCCCTTAGCGGGTTAATGGTTAATTTTGAAATTGAAAGCTTTTTTCATCTACAATATACAGTCAATTTTCATATTGTTAATCACAAGTTGATAACTTCCACAACACTTGCTAACATTGCAAACAACAGCACACGTTTGTAGTTAATGGTAGATTTGTCACTTGGCCTGAAATCAAACAAAAAACAGTTGAATTTGCTTGACAGTACTATGCTTTTTAAATGGCCTCCATATACCAATGCCATGGAAATGCAAAATCTGTTATAGCTTATGAAACGCGTTATAAATTATTTTTAATTTTAACTTTTATCTCGCCAAAAGTCTCGTTAAAATGAAAATAATTCATAACTCGTTTCATAAATCTTATATGGAATGGGAACTCGTTTAAGATCCTCTATGTATTAGCTATATGGCTTAAGTATGTCTTGTTTTGATCATCATAAGACGCTTTACATACAGTTAGCAAAAGCTCTATTTTGGAGGTGAAAATAGTTTTCTGTTGATATTCTTTATGAAATTTTGCAATAATAAGGTAATTATATAGTTTAACTGCACAAACATGCTGAAAATGTTTAAATATGATGTACACTTCTATTAATGGTTCTATTAAATTTTATCAACCATGTGGTTCCATATCACAATATTTTTAAACAAGAGGTCAATGACCTTGAAGCTCTACTGATTGATTTTGATTTCAGGAAGTAGTCGCTACAGACTTGTTTTTCGAAAAATTATTTTTAGCCGTGGCGGCCATCTTGAATTTTCGGCCGACCTGAAATTTTGCTAGGATCAATTAGACATCAAGAGCAACAATCGTGTGAAATTTCATGAAAATCCTTCAAGTAGTTTCAGAGGAGTAGTCGCTACAAGTTTTCATTATATAACTCTTTGTAAACAAAGATGGCCGCTGGCAGCCATGTTTACGTCGAATCAAAACGATTTTCGACAAGGACCAACATCATGTCATGTTAATCATTTTAGAAAAAGTCTCATATCAATATCACTTAGTTTTCAAGAAGTAGTCGCTACGAACTTGTTTTTTAAAAACCTATTTTTAGATTTGGCAGCCATCTTGGATTTCACATCAACATGAATTTTTGCTAGGATCAACTAGACTTCATGGGCAACATTTCTGTAAAGTTTCATGAAAATCCATTCAGTAGTTTCAGAGGAGTTGTCGCTACAAAAAAAAGTTTACGGACAGACAGACGGACGACGCACCACGGCATAAGCTCTGCTGATCTCTGCTCAGTCGAGCTAAAAATGGTGTGTTTTTTTATACATTTGGTACCTGAATATGTTGAAGCTATGTATATACATGTAATAAACAAACAGATATACATTACAGTTCCATGTCACAGATAAGCCTCCCCCTTTAGCCAACCCGGACCGCCTTTTATTAAAATGTGCATTAATTATACAAAACGAATTGAATTGAATTTTATAGTTGCACCAACAGCTGTTATATGGTGACTTTCCAGCTTCCACTGGTGGAGGAAGACCCCAGGTGCCCCTCCGGGCAATTTTCGTGCACAGGCGGGCACCTGGTTAGAACCACCGACGTTCCGCAAGCCAGCTGGATAGCTTCCTCACATAAAGATTCCTATGTCCCTGAGGGATCGAACCTACAGTGGTGAGGGGCAAGTGATTTCAAGTCAGAGACTCTAACCACTTGGCCACGGACGCCCCTTATACAAAATGAAGGGTCACTGGGTGTGTTTATATATGCACACATACATACAACAATTATAGACAGAGTTCAATCAATATCCTAAGTCTGTGTACTACATATCCTAGTTCAGTTTTACCGGTCTGCAGAAGCCTAAAAGATACATCAATCCTTCGAAACAACTGCATTCTTTACTAGTTTTTAAACTGGTAAAACTCAGCTGTGGATTTGTTGCACATAGGTTAACATGTCCATTGCAGAATACATCTCTTTTAGACTACTGACACAAAACTCAACTTTGATATGCAAATGATGCCACCATGTCACCAAACAGCATGTATAATATTAGGGAGAATTTATAGAAACATAAATATAATGCTTACCTATATCCTAGCCTACAACATACATAAGAATTCCACATCCATAGCCTAAATAAATAGCAATAACCACTAAATAGATAGATACATAGCCTAGGTATAACATATCCAAGTTCAGTTTTACTGCAGAAGCCTAAAGGATCCATCAAGCCCTCAGAACATCTGCATTCCTTACTAGTTCTGTTTTTAAATTGGTAAAACTCAACTTTGGATTTGTTGCACATAGGTCATTTAACAGAGCTGTAGATAAGATAAGCTGAGTTTTTGAGTATTTTACTCAAACTTTTTTTCACAAAAACCCTCAGTTTTTTAAAATTGTGAGTATCATTACTCATCAACTTACTACAAAAACTCATAACTTTTAAAAATCATGAGTATTATATGTGTATGACTGTATGTATTGTCATGTGGAACAGTTTATGCCATATTTACATGATGAAAATTGTTCCGAGAATGTGTCTAATATTAAGTCATATCGTGTTTCCTTTGTTATTACTTAACTTCCTTTAATCTGAATAGTTGTTTCGTTTTATTCACATCCATTTTGAAAGCATGAACTATTTATAGCAAGTGTTTACTCTGAACGAGTTGCTTTTTACTCATTCATTTTGAATCTGACGAGTAAATACTCTGACATTACAGTCAAAAATTATCTACAGCTCCGGGTTAACTTGTCCATTGCAGAATGCATCCTTTTTAGACTTATGACTATGAAATTATGATAAAAATACCCAACACTTAACTATACTAAAGGAAAAAAGAAACGCAACTCAGCAATTTCCTTTATATAATGTATATATATATTGCACACTTTATTCCATGTAATATGCCAGAGAAATCTTAAGATGTTTGGTAAAAAAAAAGGGCTGCAGCTAGTTAGATAATTTTTAGGCGAAAACTGTGCTGTTGTAGACTTTTTAATCACAGTTCACTTTGTAACACGAATATGAAAGGAAAGGCCTAAGGTAACCATGTACCATTCAATTAAAAGCAGCATAGTATATACATACAATATATAGCGAAAAATTCCGGGTTGTGTTTCTTTTTTCCTTCAGTATATATCCTAGCCTACAACATACATAAGAATTCCACATCCATAGCCTAAGAAATAGCAATAACCACTAAATAGATAGATATATAGCCTAGGTATAACATATCCAAGTTCAGTTTTACTGCAGAAGCCTAAAGGATCCATCAAGCCCTCAGAACATCTGCATTCCTTACTAGTTCTGTTTTTAAATTGGTAAAACTCAACTTTGGATTTGTTGCACATAGGTCATTTAACAGAGCTGTAGATAAGATAAGCTGAGTTTTTGAGTATTTTACTCATACTTTTTTTTTTACAAAAACCCTCAGTTTTTTAAAATTGTGAGTATCATTACTCATCAACTTACTACAAAAACTAATAACTTTTAAAAATCATGAGTATTATATGTGTATGACTGTATGTATTGTCATGTGGAACAGTTTATGCCATATTTACATGATGAAAATTGTTCCGAGCATGTGTCTAATATTAAGTCATATCGTGTTTAGTTTGTTATTACTTAACTTCCTTTAATCTGAATAGTTGTTTCGTTTTATTCACATCCATTTTGAAAGCATGAACTATTTATAGCAAGTGTTTACTCTGAACGAGTTGCTTTTTACTCATTCATTTTGAATCTGACGAGTAAATACTCTGACATTACAGTCAAAAATTATCTACAGCTCTGGGTTAACATGTCCATTGCAGAATGCATCCTTTTTAGACTAATCACTATGAAATTTTGAGTTTCTGAGAAGTTATTTGAAGCAAAAGTTAACGACGGACAAAGAGTGATCCCAATAGCTCACATTGAGCCTTCGTTCAGGTGATCTAAAAATACCAAACATTAACTATTAACAAACATTAACTATATACGGGCCTACAACCTATCTACCAGAGTAACACATCCTAAGCCTGAAGAAATAGCAGTAACCACTAAATAGATAGATATATAACCTAGGTATAACATATCCAAGTTCAGTTTTACTGCAGAAGCCTAAAGGATCCATCAAGCCCTCAGAACATCTGCATTCCTTACTAGTTCAGTTTTTAAATTGGTAAAACTCAACTTTGGATTTGTTGCACATAGGTTAACTGTCTATTGCAGAATGCACCTCTTTTAGACTAATGACACAACGAGATAATGATGAAAACACCTAATGCTTAACTATATACCGGACTACAACATACACAAAGAGTTCCACATTGGTAAAACTCAAGGACACAAAACTCAACAGGTCACTGAAACAGCTTTTTTAAATATATGATATATCCGAGTTATAGTACATAATGTAGTTTTAAATAAAAGGTTTACGGAAAGATGTTCAGACGAAGCACCATCACATAAGCTCTAGTGGTCTTCAACCAGTAGAGCTAAAAACACAAGAGGCCCATGAGGGGCCGTAACTCTTTCAAATATCGTTCAACCCTAACATGGTGATGATATACGCAACTAGAACCTTTAAGGGGTCACAACTCTGCCAAAATTCATTCAACCAGAACACGGCAATGATAGGTGAAAAGAGGCTTGGTACTGATCATCTTCATCAAGATTCATTGAAATCCAGGAAGGAGTTCAGAAGAGACTAATCCGGACAACGTTTGTCTATTAAAACCTTTAAAGGGCCATAACTCTGCCAAAAATCATTCAACCCAAATATTGTGAAGATATACATAACTAGGCTTGTTACTGATCATCCTTGTCAAGTTTCGTTAAAATCCAGCCAGGGGTTAAGGAGAACTAGCCCAGAAAATGTTTTTGTATCAAAAACCTTTAAAGGGCCATAACACAACCAATATTCTGTTAACCGTAACGCGACGATGATATGCACAACTATGCTTGGTGCTGATCATCCCTGTAAACTTTCGTTGAAATACGGGGAGACGTTAAGGAGAACTAGTCCAGACACAGTTTGTGTATTAAAACCTTTAAAGGGCCATAACTCTGCCAAGATTATTCAACCGAAACACGGCAAAGATTTGCACAACTAGACCTGGAACTGGATCATCCCTAAAAAGTTTCGTTTAAATCCGGCCAGGGGTTCAGGAGAACGAGTCGGGACAAAGTTTGTGTATTAAAACCTTTAAAGGGACATAACTCCTCCAAAATCATTCAACCGGAACAGGGTGACGATAGGCTTGGTACTGATCATCCTTGAAAAGTTTCACTGAAATCTGGCCAAATAAAGGCCCTTTCTTCTTAATACCATATATCAGAAAAACAAGGGCCATAACTCCAGTGTAAATGGTCCAATCTGGCTGGTTTTCAAACTTGTCCGAGCTTTCATTGATATTAACAATCTTGTAAAGTTTGGTAAAGATCGGATGAAATATGAAGGCCCTATCGTCTTGAGGTAAAAGTTACGGACGGACGGACAACACACCATCCCATAAGCTTGGCCAGTAGAGCTAACAAGTGCGAAGTCTTTTAACGCATTGTAAAAAAAAATTGCCTAAAATGTAAGATCCTTCAAAATTTAAATGAAGACCACCATCTCTAACTGCAAACAAGTGTCTAAAAGGTTTGCCATCTTGTTTGTTAACAAATGGTCGAAAAGAGTGCAGAAAAGAATAACCCATAAATTTACAAAACTTTTGCATACATACATTTGTCTGCTTTACTTTACTATTTGTTATTTCAAAATCTACTGGTCTTGGCAGAATGGAAGAAAAAAGTATCTGAACAGAAGAATTAATTGTTTTAATTTCAAAAAAAAGATCACTCATGTTGGCGGTAATTTCTTCGGGACTTAACCTATGTATGTCATTGGTGCCAACATGAATGATAATGTGACTAACAGTTGAAATTTTACGTCTTAAGCTATTGCTTGACTTACACTCACCTGTTAGACGTACTGCCGTGAAACCGGGGAAAGGCATAACTTCCATCCCGTCCACACCAGCCACATACTTACATATGCTATCGCTTATAAGCAAAACAGTGGGACCTATTTTAAAAAAATATAAAAAAATCAACTGTTTTGTACAACTCATTGACAAATTAAAGGCACACACGGCAATCTTCAGGTCTGTTTAAAACAATATTTTCACATAATTGTGTAAACCTTACAGCACTCCAATTTTTACTAAGTACTTGCTTTCAAAATACTTCATGAGATTGTCCTGTGTTCCTTTAATATGTCACACAAGCATGAATAATGATGAAAATGATGAATGAATCAATTAATTATTAATAATTACATTATTTACAACAGTCCAGTAGAATGCATATTCCGCAGGATTGAAGTAATTCATTTATTACTTAGTTATGGTCCTTAAAACTGGGTAAAACATTTGTGAAAAACAGTCAGTACTGTAAGCACATAATATATTTGGTAGATGCATTTACAATTTTCTCATGGAAAAAAACATTTAAACATACATAATGTTTATACTCATTAGTAATATGTTTACCAAGTCAACTGAGTACTTACTTGAAATGGCAGCCATTCTTTCATGAACTGCAGAAAAATAAAGACTAATGTCAATGAAATCTATAAGTAACATTTAAACGGACTCGGACCAGTAACATTTTCACGTTTTAAAATGCAGAAATAAAAAGTTTAAATGCAATGTTGATGCAATATAATCAACAGTTTGTAATATGCAAACAAAGTTTGCTCCAATCTATTCTTATTATTAGAAATTAAGACAAAAATCTTACCAAATGAGCCCATGTCTACGTCTCGAGACGTGAACATAGGACGAACCCCATTACTCAAATACACAAAAACAAAATGGCGACGATAACGTTGCCGATTCGTTTTGGAAACCGCCGATTGTTTCCTTCCTATCGCTTTTCTGCGCTTTCCACTATGTGTAAAAGTCTGAAATAATCGTAAGTGTATTTTTTTTGGCAATTTTACAGATAATAAAACATTAACATAGTGACAAAATACGTTTATTTTATTAAAAAATCCGCTAAATTTAACGACGTTAGAGCGATGACGTCACGAAAGTAAACAACGTCTAGTTTGAGGCACGTTACGGAAAAATTGGCGCAGTAAAAATGAAATCGTGTTTGGCTTTTTTTTCTTAAATAAATAGTTACAACTTTGAAGTATGACAAATTCGTTATTAGGATTCTTGACAGGGAACATGGGCTCACATTCCCTGCATGGAAATATATATTCCCCCTCGCCTAACGGCTCGGGTGAATATAATTTCCAGGCAGGGAATGTGAGCCCAGGTCCCCTGTCAAGAATCCTAATAACTAATAATGTTAATGTTTTATTATCTGTAAAATTGCCAAAAAAAATACACTTACGATTATTTCAGACTTTTACACATAGTGCAAAGCGCAGAAAAGCGATAGGAAGGAAACAATCGGCGGTTTCCAAAACGAATCGGCAACGTTATCGTCGCCATTTTGTTTTTGTGTATTTGAGTAATGGGGTTCGTCCTATGTTTACGTCTCGAGACGTAGACATGGGCTCATGTCTACGGCGCATTGACCAATGAAATCCTGAGAATTTTCTTTGCAGTATGACAACGCGTCTTATCATCGCATTTTACCATCGACCATCGCATCTTACCATCGACCATCTCAATCGTAATGAAAGCCAGATTATTATTTTTTTTTTTTAAGTTTTACTTTTCATAGCACAAGAAGAGCTGGTGTAGATCTATTCAACTGTCGTCAGATGACCCTAGTGGTTGGGGCTAACTCAGGAAAGAATCAATGACGGTGAATGCATTTACATCAGTTTAATGCAACTTTTAAAATATGTTAAATATATATACAATTATCAAAAAACAAACAAGCGAATACACATATGCAACATGAAAAGACTGTTCTCATGAACGTTTAAGACGTTCTTAGTATTGTCACAAACACTGAATGTGTCGACTGACTATATACGACACTTAAGTGTTGTTTGTTGATCTATGATCTAGCGCGATAACTGTGATGAGCGAGAGCTCATGAATATGATGATGCGCGAATCCAATGGGTGATTGTCATCAAATGCCTTCTATAAGGGTTGATGACGCGATATGTATGATAATTAACCTCCACTGAGGTTGTGGATGATGTTCCTCCAGTGAGGACTGATAACGGGCCCACCTCGTGTCCCGGGGGTTGTCGATTCTATAACCTGGCCGTGCTGCACAGGTACGGGGACCGTCTCCACCGCTCGTAACGTTATATGTTGATTCTAGTGTCGAATCACCAAAAGGGCTTACACACCCTAAAGGCTTAGCTCCACTCCGGGAGGCTTATATCCAAACCTGGATGGCTTAGGCTGTAATAATACATACGTTTTAGATGTCGGTTCATAAACCCACCAATCTTACATAATCATCATTACACCAACAAATCATTATCTAATAAATATATGCAAGCCACTCTCTAATTATGATGAGTAACAATGGATGCATATTCTACAACGCCATGTATACGCGTCGAACATTTATACTAGTCACTCATCTCATTGTTAACTAATGCACCTAATATACAATGTTATCAATTCATTCGTGTATTAAAATCACTGAGTTATACGCCACCGTTAACTATTGCACCTATTATACAACGTTATCAAACTAATATTGTTTTACAACTAATGATCAATTACAATAATTACATCTAATAAAGTAACTTCAAAATCATATGCTAGTCTCAAGTTAATGTTTGAGAAACATAAAGCTTACCGGATGTCGTAACCGCCAACCAAGATGGCGCCGCCCACTGAATACAAATGTACGATACAAGTTCATAAAATAAATACTGACCACATATTGCCTGTGAATTTCGCCGTCCAACTTCTGCTCCAAACAAAGCAACTATCGAGCAATCCCGGCCAAAACTAGAAGACAATGGATTTTATAGCAAACGTAATGCCCAAACCATTATTTCCCCCGTTCAGTCCGTGACACCCGTGACAACATGCGCAGTATTAAAATCTACACGAAAGGACCCTTAAACAACTTTGCTCTTTAAAGAGATAGATCTATACTTTTACATGCATTAGCACAAAACTAAACTTAACGGCCCTTCCGGACGCCCTCTAGCGGCCACTTAAAATGTGCACGCTTTTTCGTGTTACCTGACTATATCCTGGACATTGTGAATTGGTTTCAACTGAACAGTGGACTGACAGGTGATTACAAGAGCTGTGTACGACCAATACGCTCCACTCGAAATTATTTTGTGACATCAACGTCTGCGTCGACGTTGGTTTTCAGTTGTTTGCCAAGTCCAATTATTTCAGCAACCACTGGTCAGTGAAACTTGAAATATGTCATCAGTACCATCAAAGACACAGGTAGACACATGTTCCATAACTCTGTATTGCATTTAAGAAAAGGCATGGTCCTTTTCTTACTTTGAATTTCTGGTTAAAGTTATTTTCTTTGACAAGTCCATGTATTTTAACAACATTAACAACACTTCAGTAAAGCTTATGTCCCTTTTTCGAGTACAAAAATCTGGTATTTTTTTTAGGCAAGTCCTTGCATTTCAATATGTGATTGTTAATTATTAATGCAACTTTAGTCAAGCGTGGATGCTAGTAGACACATGTTCCATAACTCTGTGTTGCATTTTAGCAAATATATGGCCTTTTTCTGGATAAATAGTTTCTGTATTATATTTTTAGAAAAGGTGTAGCCCATTTTCGACTTATAATTTATTTTATTTTATTTGTTGGCAAGTCCATTTATATCAATACCCACTAGCCATATATCTCTGTCAAATGAGCTTGACAAGTGTCATCAGAGACATCAAGGAACTTTTTATTTCATTTTAGCCAGATTATATATTTTTCACAACTTAAGAGTCTTTTAATCCGCTTCATATATTTCAATGAAACTCACTGCATACATCAAATAACAATGACAAGCCTGTAAATATCATTAGCCCCATAAACACCCACAACTTTCCCACACCTTTCCCACACCTTTCCCACTCCTAAACCACCACCACCATCACCACAGATACCCCCTCCCCACCACCCCGCCCCCCGCCCCCCACCCAACACACACACACACATACAAACTCTCCACCTTAGACTCCCCTATTGTAATACTTCACTTCTCGTCCCCAAACTCGTCAATTTCATATTCTTTCAGGGGTATTGAAGGTCTTGCTTTGATATTTGGTATATATGTTTACTGACAAACCCACTCTCCGCACCCTCTACACCCTCACCTCACCACCACCTAACCTCCACAATTAAGCCTTAACCTTGTGAATGAACTGGCACCATGGTTGGTGAGACAGAAGTGCCAGTGGCCTAGTTTAAAATTGATTTGAATAGTGGAGCATGCTGTCCTTTCGACAGCTCTTGTTTAATATGGACTTTTCCATATTTGGTGGATGGAACTCCCATATCTTTCCGTATTTGTTGGACGGGACTCCATGTGATGGTTTTAATTCTTGTCTGCTTTCCATGTGATCCCCCTTTAGCTCTTCCAAATTATGTATTGATTGGATGTTTTGTTTGGTGGTGTAGGGGATTGTCTTGTACTGGGAAATGACTACCATGTTCCATACCATTATTATTAACACTGGCATATAGCGCATAGCTTTGTCTGTAACCTGGCATTGCATGTGGCTGAAGCTGCTTCGTAAGTCCACTTACTTGTAGATGATATTCACAAAGTCCATCGCACAAGTACCAGGACCCTTGTATTGTAATACTACCATGACCACTGCAAACCACATTGATTACTAACATGCCCAACGTACATCACATGTATAACTATCATGGCTACTCTTTACCACATGTTCTACTACCATGACCACTGTGTATCACAAGTATTACTACCATGACCACTGTATATCACAAGTATTACTACCACGACCACTGTGTATCACAAGTATTACTACCACGACCACTGTATATCACAAGTATTACTACCACGACCACTGTGTATCACAAGTATTACTACCACGACCACTGTGTATCACATTTAATACTACCATGACTACTGTGTATCACAAGTATTACTACCATGACCACTGTATATCACAAGTATTACTACCATGACAACTGTGTATCACAAGTATTACTACCACGACCACTGTATATCACAAGTATTATTACCATCAGCTGACTACCATGACCACTGTGTATCACAAGTATTACTACCACGACCACTGTATATCACAAGTATTACTACGACGACCACTGTGTATCACAAGTATTACTACCACGACCACTGTGTATCACAAGTATTACTACCACGACCACTGTGTATCACAAGTATTACTACCACGACCACTGTGTATCACAAGTATTACTACCACGACCACTGTGTATCACAAATATTACTACCACGACCACTGTGTATCACAAGTATTACTACCACGACCAGTGTATCACAAATATTACTACCACGACCACTGTATATCACAAAACCATGACCACTGTATATCACAAGTAATACTACCATGACCACTGTATATCACAGGTATTACTACTATGACCACTGTATATCACAAAACCATGACCACTGTATATCACAAGTATTACTACCATGACCACTACCATGACCACTGTATATCACAAGTGTTACTACCATGACCACTGTATATCACAAGTAGTACTAACATGACCACTGTGTATCACAAGTATTACTACGACCACTGTGTATCACAAGTAATACTACCATGACCACTGTTTATCACAAGTAGTACTACCATCAGCTGACTACCATGACCACTGTATATCACAAGTATTACTACCACGACCACTGTGTATCACAAGTATTACTATCACGGCCACTGTGTATCACAAGTAGTACTACCATGACCACTGTTTATCACAAGTAGTACTATCATGACCACTGTGTATCACAAGTATTACTACCATGACCACTGTGTATCACAAGCCATGACCACTGTGTATCACAAGTAGTACGACCATGACTACTGTGTATCACAAGTATTACTACCACGACCACTGTGTTTCACAAGTATTACTTCCAAAAACCACTGTGTATCACAGGTATTACTACCACGACCACTGTGTACAAATATTACTACCATGACCACTGTGTTCCACTGCGTATCACAAGTATTACTACCACGACCACTGTGTATCACAAGTAGTACTACCATGACCACTGTGTATCACAAGTAGTACTACCATGACCACTGTGTATCACAAGTAGTACTAACATGACCACTGTGTCCCACTGTGTATCACAAGTATTACTACCACGACCACTGTGTATCACAAGTATTACTGCCATGACCACTGTGTATCACAAGTATTACTACCATGACCACTGTGTATCACAGGTAGTACTAACATGGCCACTGTGTATCAAAAGTAGTACTACCACGACCACTGTGTACACTGTGTATCACAAGTAGTACTAACATGACCACTGTGTATCACAAGTATTACTACCACGACCACTGTGTATCACAAGTAGTACTACCACGACCGCTGTGTATCACAGGTAGTACTAACACGACCGCTGTGTATCACAGGTAGTACTAACACGACCGCTGTGTATCACAAGTAGTACTACCACGACCGCTGTGTATCACAAGTAGTACTACCACGACTGTGTATCGCAAGTATTACTACCACGACCGCTGTGTATCGCAAGTAGTACTACCACGACCGATGTGTATCGCTGTGTATAGCAAGTATTACTACCACGACCGCTGTGTATCGCAAGTAGTACTAACACGACCGCTGTGTATCGCAAGTAGTACTAACACGACCGCTGAGTAGTACTAACATGACCGCAGAGTATCGCAAGTATTACTACCATGATCACTGTGTATCGCAAGTAGTACTACCATGATCGCTGTGTATCGCAAGTAGTACTTCTACGACCGCTGTGTATCGCAAGTAGTACTACCACGACCGCTTTGTATCGCAAGTAGTACTAACACGACCGCTTTGTATCGCAAGTAGTACTTCCACGACCGCTGTGTATCGCAAGTAGTACTACCACGACCGCTTTGTATCGCAAGTAGTACTAACACGACCGCTGAGTAGTACTAACACGACCGCTGTGTATCGCAAGTAGTACTACCACGACCACTGTGTATCGCAAGTAGTACTACCACGACCGCTGTCTATCGCAAGTAGTACTAACACGACCGCTGTGTATCACATGTATTACTACCACGACCGCTGTGTATCGCAAGTAGTACTACCATGACCGCTGTGTATCGCAAGTAGTACTAACACGACCACTGTGTATCACAGGTATTACTACCACGACCACTGTATATCACAAGTAGTACTACCACGACCACTGTATATCACAAGTATTACTATCACGTAGTACTAACATGACCACTGTATATCACAGGTATTACTACCACGACCATTGTATATCACAAGTAGTACTACCATGACCACTGTATATCACAAGTAGTACTACCACGACCACTATGTATCACAAGTATAACTACCACGACCACTGTATATCACAAGTATTACTACCACGAACAAGTATTACTACCACGACCACTGTGTATCACAAGTAGTACTACCATGACCACTGTGTATCACAAGTAGTACTAACATGACCACTGTGTATCACAAGTTTTACTACCATGACTATTGTGTATCACAAGTAGTACTACCACGACCACTGTATATCACAAGTATTACTACCACGCACAAGTATTACTACCACGACCACTGTGTATCACAAGTATTACTACCACGACCACTGTGTATCACAAGTAGTACTACCATGACCACTGTGTATCACAAGTAGTACTACCATGACCACTGTGTATCACAAGTAGTACTACCATGACCACTGTGTATCACAAGTATTACTACCACGACCGCTGTGTATCGCAAGTAGTACTAACACGACCGCTGAGTAGTACTAACACGACCGCTGTGTATCGCAAGTAGTACTACCACGACCATTGTGTATCACAAGTAGTACTACCACGACCACTGTGTATCACAAGTATTACTACCACGACCACTGTGTATCACAAGTATTACTACCACGACCACTGTGTATCACAAGTAGTACTACCACGACCGCTGTGTATCACAAGTATTACTACCATGACCACTGTGTATCACAAGTAGTACTACCATGACCGCTGTGTATCACAAGTAGTATTTCCATGCTGTGTATCACAAGTAGTACTTCCACGACCGCTGTGTATCACAAGTAGTACTACCACGACCGCTGTGTATCACAAGTATTACTACCACGATCGCTGTGTATCACAAGTATTACTACCACGACCACTGTGTATCACAAGTATTACTACCACGACCACTGTGTATCACAAGTAGTACTACCACGACCACTGTGTATCACAAGTATAACTACCACGACCACTGTGTATCACAAGTATTACTACCACGACCGCTGTGTATCACAAGTAGTACTTCCACGACCGCTGTGTATCGCAAGTAGTACTACCACGACCGCTGTGTATCGCAAGTAGTACTAACACGACCGCTGAGTAGTACTAACTCGACCGCTATGTATCGCAAGTAGTACTACCACGACCATTGTGTATCATAAGTAGTAATACCACGACCACTGTGTATCACAAGTAGTACTACCACGACCACTGTGTATCACAAGTATTACTACTACGACCACTGTGTATCACAAGTAGTACTACCATGACCACTGTGTATCACAAGTAGTACTACCATGACCACTGTGTATCACAAGTAGTACTACCATGACCGCTGTGTATCACAAGTATTACTACCACGACCGCTGTGTATCGCAAGTAGTACTAACACGACCGCTGAGTAGTACTAACACGACCGCTGTGTATCGCAAGTAGTACTACCACGACCATTGTGTATCACAAGTAGTACTACCACGACCACTGTGTATCACAAGTAGTACTACCACGACCACTGTGTATCACAAGTATTACTACCACGACCACTGTGTATCACAAGTATTACTACCACGACCACTGTGTATCACAAGTAGTACTACCACGACCGCTGTGTATCACAAGTATTACTACCATGACCACTGTGTATCACATGTAGTACTACCATGACCGCTGTGTATCACAAGTAGTATTTCCATGCTGTGTATCACAAGTAGTACTTCCACGACCGCTGTGTATCACAAGTATTACTACCACGATCGCTGTGTATCACAAGTATTACTACCACGACCACTGTGTATCACAAGTAGTACTACCACGACCACTGTGTATCACAAGTATAACTACCACGACCACTGTGTATCACAAGTATTACTACCACGACCGCTGTGTATCACAAGTATTACTACCACGACCGCTGTGTATCACAAGTAGTACTTCCACGACCGCTGTGTATCGCAAGTAGTACTACCACGACCGCTGTGTATCGCAAGTAGTACTAACACGACCGCTGAGTAGTACTAACACGACCGCTATGTATCGCAAGTAGTACTACCACGACCATTGTGTATCACAAGTAGTAATACCACGACCACTGTGTATCACAAGTAGTACTACCACGACCACTGTGTATCACAAGTATTACTACCACGACCACTGTGTATCACAAGTAGTACTACCATGACCGCTGTGTATCACAAGTAGTATTTCCATGCTGTGTATCACAAGTAGTACTTCCACGACCGCTGTGTATCACAAGTAGTACTACCACGACCGCTGTGTATCACAAGTATTACTACCACGACCACTGTGTATCACAAGTATTACTACCACGACCACTGTGTATCACAAGTATTACTACCACGACCACTGTGTATCACAAGTAGTACTACCATGACCGCTGTGTATCACAAGTAGTACTACCATGACCGCTGTGTATCACAAGTAGTATTTCCATGCTGTGTATCACAAGTAGTACTTCCACGACCGCTGTGTATCACAAGTAGTACTACCACGACCGCTGTGTATCACAAGTATTACTACCACGAACACTGTATATCACAAGTATTACTACCACGACCACTGTGTATCACAAGTAGTACTACCACGACCACTGTGTATCACAAGTAGTACTACCACGACCACTGTGTATCACAAGTATAACTACCATGACCACTGTGTATCACAGGTATTACTACCATGACCACTGTGTGTCACAAGTATTACTGCCACGACCACTGTGTATCACAAGTATTACTGCCACGACCACTGTGTATCACAAGTAGTACTACCATGACCACTGTGTATCACAAGTATAACTACCATGACCACTGTGTATCACAAGTATTACTACCATGATCACTGTATGTCACAAGTATTACTACCATGACCACTGTGTGTCACAAGTATTACTACCATGACCACTGTATGTCACAAGTATTACTACCATGACCACTGTGTATCACAAGTATTACTACCATGACCACTGTGTATCACAAGTATTACTACCACGACCACTGTGTATCACAAGTAGTACTACCATGACCACTGTATATCACAAGTATTACTACCATGACCATTGTATATCACATTTAATACTACCATGACTATTAAAACTAAATGCCCAATTCATTACTACCATGACCACTGAATACCCCAGACCACTGAATACCCCATGTATTACTACCATGACCACTGAATACCCCATGTATTACGACCATGACCACTGAATACCCCATGTATTACTACCATGACCATTGAATACCTCATGTATTACTACCATGACCACTGAATACCCCATGTATTACTACCATGACCACTGAATACCCCATGTATTACTACCATGACCACTGAATACCCCATGTATTACTACCATGACCACTGAATACCCCATGTATTACTACCATGAGCTATGCATACTACATTTATTACTACCATGACCACTGAATACCCCATGTATTACTACCATGAGCTATGCATACTACATTTATTACTACCATGACCACTGAATACCCCATGTATTACTACCATGACCACTGAATACCCCATGTATTACTACCATGAGCTATGCATACTACATTTATTACTACCATGACCGTTAATACCATATTTATTACTAATATACTTCATGTCAAACACCCATGTTATTTTTTCATAGACTGTTATTTTCCCATTTTTGTAATATCTTATATCGCTTGTAATGCTCCATGGAGTGAGTCACTGAATGATAGTCTTTTTTTTGTAATGTCACCCCAGTATAAGTTGTACTGTCTTATGATTGTGAAGTCAAAGCAGGTTTATATGTATTGGGATGTCATATGCTGAACAGAGTATGTATACATGCGCAAATGAAAGTCAGTGAACATTTACTAAAATGGCGGACACAGTTTGCACAACTTTCTGAAGATGATTTGAAAAGTTTACTCATGAGTTCACAGCTGAAGATTCTGAAAGAATACAAAGAACCATCCGCAGAAATTTATTTTCTATGTGCTGAGAATAATGGTTTTGAACAGAGAGAAGTAACAATGTTTGCTCATGTTTTATTTCAAAGTAATATTTGGTAAAAATGAAATCTGGGAGGAGGTAAAAAAACAAAAACAATAAACTATCAAATTCTCTACGAAAAAAACAAACTAATTTCGTTTTGTCGTAGGAGGGTTCGTAAAACGAATTATCAAAAAATAATGGCCATATTACAACCATGACTTATGTATACCACATTAGTTATAACCATGACTTTATATCAATATCACATCATTACTACCATGACAAATGTATACCAAATTACCTGCATGACCGCTTTAAAACACTTTATACAACACATTTACTACCACCATTGCCAGTGTATACCACATTTATCACATTTATAACTACCATGACTAATGTATACCACATGTATTACTACCATGATCTATGTACATCATATGTATTACAACCATGAATACTATCACTGTCTTCTAAACTCATTCAATTGGAGATTTCGATAAATTTCTGAGCAGAAGTTGTGATGTAGCCAGATTGTGGTTAAACATTTCCACGTTGAATCCAGTGGCTGATGGAGTAGTCTACTTTTATCATAGACTGAAGAGGGAGCCAGATTATCTGTTTCCTCTTATTGGCCTCACAGCCATTTTTTTTTTCAAGAATGTGAGAGAAGGCTGGATTTTTTTTTCCAGCAATTTGAGGGACTGTTTATTTTTTTCCCTCAAGTCAGAGCCAGGATTTTTTTCTCAGCAATTCAAGGCTGGAATATTTATTTTTTTCAGAAAAAGCCCAGTCCTACCTCCACAGTACTGGTGCTACCCAGACAAATGGGTTGGTCTGTCTCCGTAATATATGGCCTGAATGTTTGAAAAATTACAAAAATGACAAATACACCATTCAAACAAACCTTACATAGCTCTGTATACAAACATGGGGCTTTCGGGGTGGGGCAATATCCTACATATTTAAGATTTCCATGGTTCCCTTTAAAACAGGCCTAGAGGTATTAACATTTAGTCGCAGGTGCGGATCCAAAATCTGAGTTCAATGGATGGGGCGTGAAACCTAGTTAGTAGACTCTGGTCAACCACCAGCACCAACCACCACCACAATCACCGCCAAGCTTTGTTTTTGTGATTTCTACATGGCATTAAGTAAGTTCTTGTACGTCTTTAAACCCCTAAAATAACATTCAAACTCTATCGATGTGTTCAGGTCATATTCTAATGTATATGTGATTATTATAAGTATAGGTTTATTCACGGGTTCTTAAAATAACACGTGAATGCATATTCGCGTAGGAAGAATTATGAGTTCAATTAGTAACTCTTAATTCAGCGCTTCGTTTGGCTGTTTAAAGGAGCGCCGTGTTTTTACTTCAGTTTGTGGGTAGGGAGTAAAAACTTATCGCCACCGCCGCCATCACTGATGATTTTGATTTTAGTGAGTTAACCCAATAAATAAAAAATAATCCAGGTATACAGTACACTGCAGCTGGTGCTACCCAGAAAAATGGGGTGGTCTGTCTCTACCACAAAAATAACGACCGTAATATATGGCCTAAATGTGTGAAAAATGACAAAAATGACAAATGCACCATTCAAACAAACCTTACATATCTCTGTATACAACCATGGGGCTTTCGGGGCGGGGCAATATCGTACATATTTAAGATTGCCATGTTTCCCTTTAAAACAGGCCTAGAGGTAATATCATTTAGTCTCAGGTGCGGATCCAAAATCTGAGTTCAATGGATGGGGCGTGAAACCTAGTTAGTAGACTCTGGTCCACCACCACCACCACCACCACCACCACCACCAAGCTTTGTTTTTGTTTTTCCACATGGCATTAAGTAAGTTCTTGTGCGTCCCTAAACCCCTGAAATAACATCCAAACTCTATTCACGTGTTCAGGTCATATACTAATGCATAGGTGATGATTGTAAGTGTAGGTTAATTCACGGGTTCTTAAAATAGACACGATTGAATATTCGCGTAAGTTTCGTTTGGTTGTTTAAAGGAGCGCCGTGTTTTTAATTCAGTTTGTGGATAAGGGTAAAAACTTATCGCCGCCACCGCCATCACCGATGTTTTTGATTTTAGTGAGTTATTCCCATAATAAAAAATAATCCAGTACATACATGTATCAATGCCGGATTTCAGGAGAGGGTTGTCATGTCCCACCACCGCCCCTAGATATCTAGCTCCGTCACTGGGAGAGGGCTATCCTATTGATGGGAACGGCTTCAAACATTCCTTTAGAGATTTGGTGTTTAGGTTATTTCCGAACTAGATCGATGTATTATCTAATAATAAACTGGTAGTTGATGTGGAGGAATAGCAGCAATTTTCTAAAAAAATAAATTGATACGAGTTAGATGTTATAATATTGCAGGCGCGTATGTACGCCAATGCGTACAATTCGTCAGCAAAAGCGAAAAAATAAAAGTTCCAAAAGTTCCAAATATGCAATAAAAATTGAAGGCTGAGGGTGGGCTAGTGTCAAACAAAATGCCATATTAACGCTGAAATATAGCTTGAGAACGCATCATTTGCCTCCTAATTTTCAAAATTGTCTTGGGGGAGGCCCCCCCAAACCCTCACCCTCCCACACCTACTCCTCAATCGCAGCGTCGCTGCTCGGTTCGCAACTACGTCTCTCATTATCTGGCGTACATTTCAAAATGCTCCAGGTACGCCCCTGTATTGACTGTGGTTTAATTTGCATACTTGTGTAAAAGGAATTAAACGCACTACATCCTGGTGTTATTAGAGATATCAAACATGTTAACTGCATATGGCTAAACTGAACGGTAACTTTATAAACTAAGAATCACGGTAACACCTTAAAAAAAATCATGGTTTTAGGATGGGCTTTTTCCATATATGGAATATTAAAGCATGACGTTTACGTGACGTCAGAGGGTGTTTTCCCATCTGTAAATATAAAGACTTCCGGGAGTGTTGCTAAAATGTGTGAATCATGCACAAAAATACACAGACTTTTATTTGCTGTATATGAGATCGTGGTCAGTAATTGATTGATATCGGACTTCGACTGAGAACTATTGGTTGAGTTCAATTACGTACAATTGACATATTGTACACAATCTAATGTCGAAAAGTGTTCTATTTTTGGCATAACCTATTAACCACGCGTTAAGCTTAACGGCTTAAACATTACGTGTTAATATTTGTGAAATAGCAGTGTAATGATGAATCATTACCAATAAACTGTTTGTAAATATTTGGGACGTTAAACAGCATGCATCATTCAACTCAAGGACATCTATAATACTGGTTTCAAAAAGTGACAATTCAGGATTTATAAATTATACATGTAAGTAGGTCACCATAGACCATAAACCTTAATAATCAGTAAAATACACCCACGCACGTGATATATTGTCATTATTGCTATATATATATATAAAAAAAAAATACCACAGGCTTAGAACCATTACGGTAGTGTAGAAGGATAGAGAGAAGAAGAGATAGTGTTATGGTAGAATATGCATATAGTAAAGGGTGTACATATACTATATAACACTATCTCGGTCTTCTTCTGTCTATCCTGTGTATTTATAGATACCTGTTACATGTATATGATATGTATACACCTGTGTATATATATATATATGTATACATTGTATATACATGTCACACAACATATATATCTAGGGTGCATGAGTTGACATCAAATGAAGTAGGTCTATACTATATACTATATATTCCGATACATATAATTATATACATCATCGCTGATATGCCGTCATAACTCTTATGATGTGTACAGTTTTCCTACACTTATAATATAGTAGGTACACACCATCAAACATATGATTATCAATGATTACCACAGCTAATATGCTGTTAACTCTGCCTATAACATACAACCCAACTGTTTATGAATAAGCGTCACTCATTGTAACACATGATCTGAAACTTCTATTTTTGTTAGTCTTTCATTTAATGAGATAAAGAGAAAGGAGAAGAAGAGAGTTTTCTAGTATATGTATATGGTTAGACTTTAACTATGTACATATACTATAACACTCTTTCATTACGTAGTATAGAATAAGAGAAGAAGTGATAGTGTTATAGTATATATAGTTAAGTAAAGAAAGGATAGTGAGAAGAATAGTGTCTCTTCTCTTCTCTCAATCCTTTCTCTAATGTCGTAATGAAAGTTTGTGATTTTGTGGGTTAGACTTTTCACTTACTTGATATTTTTTGCCAAGTTTGGACTAAAACATTTTTTTCCATATGATTATTTTTTCAAAATGTTTAATTCACGTTGCTTTAACGTGTGCTGTAGCTGGGAGACTGAAAACGGGCCTGAAGTGATGAACATGTGATTATAAATATAGATTTAAATGAAATATGAACACAATATTACAAATAATGGAAAAAAATATATATATATATATATTATATATATATATATATTGAGGACATCTGCACAAATATATCAGAAATAGTATAATTCAAAAGCAATGTGATTATTTACTTTCGTGAAAGATAAAAAGAACAGAAAAGAAAGAAGGAAATAACAATCAAGTGATGAAATAATTATTAATTTAATGAGACCATGTTGTTGAACTATTTATTTCAATTAAAAACACAAACATGTTGGATAAAACTCGTATCTATAGGTAAGTGAGCTGAGAAATAAGTGAATTTTGATCGGATTCACGGCAAACTTTTTTATTTCGCTCTCTATTTGGACTTTCGCGGACATATACCTTCAATGTGAATCCTTTCTTACGCCGCACATTCTCCAGTATGGTCAGACGTTTTTGTTTTATTTCCAAGACTTTGGGAGGGCTCGTTTCGGAAAGTACTTTTTCTCACTAGTTTGATGTTGATGGGTTGGGGGTGGGATATGCGCTTTAATTGATCAAAATTCGTTCAATATTAAGAAATGTGTGGAGCAAATAACATATTCAGATTCAATACCCGAATCGAGCGCTTTGCTGTTAAAGTCAAGTGGTTACTGTATCAACAATACGCACATAATGTATACTAACTGGACTATAAATCAATCAGCGAACTGTCAACTTTATAATTTGATATGTACATATACATGTAGACTTATTACTGTCCGTCCGCCGTCCGCCCGCCCGCCCGCCTGCCTGCGTCGGTCGGTATGTCTGTCTGTCTCTCACTCTCTCACACACGCATGCACGCGCGCGCGCGATTAAAGAATACGGATGATTTTGCGTGATTCCTCGTTTTCTTTAATGTGGGTCAGTACTTTCTGCACGTCTACACATACTTCTAGGTAACTTTGTTATGATTTACTTCCGGAATGTTGAAAGTTAGACATGTGACGTACATTTAAAACAAGCGGTCAATGACATTGAAGCTCTACTGATAGGTTTTTGAAAGCTAAATCAGCATTCCTGTGAAGTTTCATGAAAATCTGTCAAGTAGTTTCAGAGGAGTAGTCGCTATAAGTTTTTACTATATAACTCTATGCAAACAAAGATGGCCGCTGGTAGCCATGTTTAATGTCGAATCAATTTTCAACAAGGACCAACATCATGTCATGCTGTTCATTTTAGAAAAAAGTTCCATATCAATATCACTTATAGTTTTCAAGAAGTCCTCAGTACAAACTTGTTGTTTAAAAATCGACCAATTAGACGTCAAGAGCAACATTCCTGTAAAGTTTCATGAAAATCCGTCATGTAGTTTCAGAGGAGTAGTCGCTACACATTTTTATTATATAACTCTATGTAAACAAAGATGGCCACTGACGGCCATGTTTAATGTCGAATCAAAAATTTTTTTGACAAGGATCAACACCATGTCATAATGATCCTTTTAGAAAAGTCCCATATCAATATCAATCATAGTTTTCAAGGAGTAGTCGCTACAAACTTGTTTTTTAAAAATCTATTTTTAGCCGTGGCGGCCATCTTGAATTTCTGGCCGGTCTGACATTTTGCTAGGAACAATTAGACATCAAGCGTAACATTCCTGTGAAGTTTCATGAAAATCCGAAAAGTAGTTTCAGAGGAGAAGTCGCTAAAAGTTGTTACTATATAACTATATGTAAACAAATATGGCCGCTGGCAGCCATGTTTAACGTCAAATCAAAACAATTTTCGACAAGGACCAACATCATGTCATGCTGATCATTTTTTTGGATTTCACATCAACATGATTTTTTGCTAGGATCAACTAGACTTCATGGGGAACATTTCTGTAAAGTTTCATGAAAATCCATCCAGTTTTTCAGAGGAGTAGTCGCTACAAAAAAAAAAGTTTACGGACGGACAGACGGACGGACAGATGGACACCGCACCACGGTATAAGCTCTGCTGATCTCTGATCAGTCGAGCTAAAAACAGGCCAACGTATGTTATTTTCGAAATTATATTGGTAAAATAAAAATAGATAAACGCACCTCTAATATCGATCAGTGACCTGCCGTTAAAGAACCATCGGAATCTATTCGATAATACGAGAAAGGCACGGTTCCCGGATTCCTATGTATCCTTCCCCTCTCTTTGGGGCGGCTCTAAATAACCTATACTATGTTAAAGGGCCGTTAAACAACATTCAATTCAATTTGAACTCGCGCTATTTCTACATATATTTGAAGATGTGAGCATAAAACTATACAAGTTGATCTACATTTGAAAAAAAAGTAGATCACCTTCAAGCAGGCATTTTTGTTCAGGCTGGGTCTATTTTTTCCGTATTTATGTTCACTCTAGATCGAGAATATGTTCAATTGTTACGTCATAGTATATTCCTTCGTAATCACGTGCGTTATTCCATGTCATTCTGTCTAAGTCAACTGTAGCAGTGGCCTAGTTGCAGAGTGTCTGACTCGCATTCCGGGGATCTTTGGTTCAATCCCCGCCCGGGTTACGTGAGAGGCTTTAAATAACGGTGTTGCTTGAAAGAGTGCTAGGACTGGTGGGCTCGGTGTCCGTATATGTGACTGGGTTGTGTATCATGTAATTTATCTACTGTGTGGTTTTCCAGTTTGGTAGATGAGCACTGAGCTCACTGATACAGGTAGTTGCATGCTACAGTTACACACAGTTGTGATCTGACTGAAAGTTCGTTAAAAGCGACGTTAACGCCTACATATGATATAAGACTAAGACAGAATATACCGTGATTACTTCCCCCTACATATGATATTAGACTAAGACAGAATATACCGGGATTACTCCCCGTTATAGGTGACTGTCAATATTTGACTATTTTGACAATATGTGTCTAAAGTGAAAATGATCCTGCCTTAGGGGAAGTTTAATGATTTTCTTAATGTCAAAACTTCCGTATTTTATAACCAATCAAATTAGTGTCGTGTTTGACGTCGTGTACAGTAAGTCGTCAGGAATTTAAATACGCTTAATAAAATAAATTTAATAAAGAACACTTTTTTTTTTAAAAAACTATGCTGAAATCAGTGTTACGAAATTGCTATACAATGTCATGTACATTAGAGCGATCTTAAATCAGTAAACATTAAAGTATTTAAACATCTTATTTTACATTTTAATCTAATCAAAGAAGTGCTGTCTGCTGATTAACAATTAACAGCAGCGTAATCTGTGTTCGGTGGCATGATAGGTAAGTGTAGCATTTGGTTATTATTACTTGATTTTAATATAAATTTGTTTTACACACAGCAGGCATATACAAACTTAAGAGTTAGTTTCTTTATTCACCTGCTTAAAAGTAAAAGTGAGACATATATAGTCGTGGTGAAATTAAAAATGCTCGTCCGTCCGTCCGTTAACACTAGTAGTATAGTATGCCCACAAAGGGACTAGACTGTAGATGTAACTATTACAAATCTTGCGCGGTTACAGTAGAATATGTATTGTCAATGACAAATTTATTTGTTTATTTGTAGCTTTTTTTTTTATATATTGATTACTCGCAAACATGCATACACGCACCAGTATACAATAATGTACCAGTCTGATCACCATACTCACATGGATATCAAACAAAAATGGTTACAAAACCAACCAAACCATGATATGACGTACATAAACACAGACATACCAAGACATCTGCTGTATATAGACGTCCACAGGACTGATTGTTGATTGAATGGTGTTTAACGTGATTTTTTCAGCACATTTAAGACTATGTAGTGGTGGATGCAGACAACTCATGTATTCCTGAGTAGAACCTGTATTGTATACCACCAGCCATCCGTAAGAAAGTCCACAGGACGAAATCTCTAACACACAACCATACACGGACAGGCCCAACACACCCATTCTACAGTCATGCTTATATAGATGCCCACAAGACGAAATCTGACGCACAACCATACACGGACAGGCCCAACACACTTATTCTAGTCATGCTTATATAGATGCCCACAAGACGAAATCTGACGCACAACCATACACGGACAGGCCCAACACACTTATTCTAGTCATGCTTATATAGACCTCCACAAGACGAAATCTGACGCACAACCATACACGGACAGGCCCAACACACTTATTCTAGTCATGCTTATATAGACCTACACAAGACGAAATCTAACGCACAACCATACACGGACAGGCCCAACACACTTATTCTAGTCATGCTTATATAGACCTCCACAAGACGAAATCTAACGCACAACCATACACGGACAGGCCCAACACACTTATTCTAGTCATGCTTATATAGACCTCCACAAGACGAAATCTAACGCACAACCATACACGGACAGGCCCAACACACTTAATTTTAGTCATGCTTATATAGACCTACACAAGACGAAATCTAACGCACAACCATACATGGACAGACCAACACACAGGAAGTAGTATTTTAGTTTCATTATGAAAAATTCCCACGATGTAACGACAATATGTGGGCGCATGTTTTTGATGAAAATAAAGTGTTAAAATGTTTTTATGGGGAGACATAGTGTTTTTGTGATGTCTATTGTCAGTCTTGCTGTTTGTCACAAACTTTCTCCGGACTAGATCTCCTGAACCCATGGCCGGATTTCAATGAAACTTTGCAGAAATAATCAGTACCATGCCTAGTTGATTTTTGGCGGAGTTATGGCCCTTTAAATGTTTTAATACACATAGGTTGTCCAGACTAGTTCTCCTGAATCCCTAGCCGGATTTCAACGAAACTTCGCAGGGTTGATAAGTACCAAGCCTTGTTGCGCATATCAGTGTCTTGTTCTGTATAAATGCTTTTTGGCAGAGTTATGACCCTTTAAAGGCTTTAATATACAAACTTTGTCCGGAGTAGTTCTCCTGAACCACTGACCGGATTTCAACGAAACTTAGTAGGGATGATCTGTACCTTGCCTAGCATATCATCGCCGTGTTCCAGTCAAATGATTTTTGGTGGATTACTTGCCCTTTCATCAGTGGGGAGAGACATTTGTTTTTACTGAAAACAACCTGCTATTCATTTTTATATTAAAAGTGCGCATGCATACAAATCTAATAACCTATAAGTACAGCAATGCTTATATAGACGTCCTCACGCACAGGTATCCATCCACAACACACCCATTGTACGGAGTCTAAATAACGTCACTGACAACCGTCCACGGACGGACCAACACAACACACCCATTGTACAGAGTCTAACGTCACTGACAACCATCCACGGACGGACCACCACAACACACCATTGTACAGAGTCTAACTAACTAACGTCGATCACAACCATCCACGGACGGACCACCACAACACACCCATTGTACAGAGTCTAACTAACGTGACTGACAACCATCCACGGACGGACCACCACAACACACCCATTGTACAGAGTCTAACTAACGTCACTGACAACCATCCACGGACGGACCACCACAACACACCCATTGTACAGAGTCTAACTAACGTCACTGACAACCATGCACGGACGGACCAACACAACACCATTGTACATAGTATAACTAACGCCACTGACAACCATCCACGGACGGACCACCACAACACACCCAGTGTACAGAGTCTAACTAACGTCACTGACAACCATCCACGGACGGACCACCACAACACACCCATTGTACAGAGTCTAATTAACGTCACTGACAACCATCCACGGACGGACCAACACAACAGACCCACTGTACATAGTCTAACTAACGTCACTGACAACCATCCACGGACGGACCACCACAACACACCCATTGTAAAGAGTCTTATTAACGTCACTGACAACCATCCACGGACGGACCACACAACAGACCCACTGTACAGAGTATAACTAACGACACTGACAACGATCCACGGACGGACCACCACAACACACCCATTGTACATAGTCTAACTAACGTCACTGACAACCATCCACGGACGGACCACCACAACACACCCATTGTACAGAGTCTTATTAACGTCACTGACAACCATCCACGGACGGACCAACACAACAGACCCACTGTACATAGTCTAACTAACGTCACTGACAACGATCCACGGACGGACCACCACAACACACCAAGTGTACAGAGTCTAACTAACGTCACTGACAACGATCCACGGACGGACCACCACAACAAACCCATTGTACAGTCTAACTAACGTCACTGACAACCATCCTCGGACGGACCACCACAACACACCCATGTACAGAGTCTAACTAACGTCACTGACAACCATCCACGGACGGACCAACACAACACACCTATTGTACAGAGTCTAACTAATGTCACTGACAACCATCCACGGACGGACCACCACAACACACCCATTGTACAGAGTCTAACTAACGTCACTGACAACCATCCACGGACGGACCACCACAACACATCATTGTACAGAGTCTAACTAACTAACTAACGTCACTCACAACCATCCACGGACGGACCACCACAACACACCTATTGTACAGAGTCTAACTAATGTCACTGACAACCATCCACGGACGGACCACCACAACACACCCATTGTACAGAGTCTAACTAATGTCACTGACAACCATCCACGGACGGACCACCACAACACACCCATTGTACAGAGTCTAACTAACGTCACTGACAACCATCCACGGACGGACCACCACAACACATCATTGTACAGAGTCTAACTAACTAACTAACGTCACTCACAACCATCCACGGACGGACCACCACAACACACCCATTGTACAGAGTCTAACTAACGTCACTGACAACCATCCACTGACGGACCACCACAACACACCCATTGTACAGAGTCTAACTAACGTCACTGACAACCATCCACGGACGGACCACCACAACACATCATTGTACAGAGTCTAACTAACTAACTAACGTCACTCACAACCATCCACGGACGGACCACCACAACACACCCATTGTACAGAGTCTAACTAACGTCACTGACAACCATTCACGGACGGACCACCACAACACACCCATTGTACTGAGTCTAACAAACGTCACTGACGACCATGCACGGACGGACCAACACAACACCAGTGTACAGAGTCTAACTAACGCCACTGACAACCATCCACTGACGGACCACCACAACACACCCAGTGTACAGAGTCTTACTAACGTCACTGACAACCATCCACGGACGGACCACCACAACACACCCATTGTAAAGAGTCTAATTAACGTCACTGACAACCATCCGGGGACGGACCAACACAACAGACCCACTTTACAGAGTCTAACTAACGTCACTGACAACGATCCACGGAAGGACCACCACAGCACACCCATTGTACATAGTCTAACTAACGTCACTGACAACCATCCACGGACAGACCACCACAACACACCCATTGTAACGAGTCTAATTAACGACACTGACAACCATCCACGGACGGACCAACACAACAGACCCACTGTACATAGTCTAACTAACGTCACTGACAACGATCCACGGACGGACCACCACAACACACCAAGTGTACAGAGTCTAACTAACGTCACTGACAACGATCCATGGACGGACCACCACAACAAACCCATTGTACTGAGTAATTAACGTCACTGACAACGATCCACGGACGGACCACCACAACAAACAGAGTCTAATTAACGTTACTGACAACCATCCACGGACGGACCAACACAACAGACCCACTGTTCATAGTCTAACTAACGTCACTGACAACGATCCACGGACGGACCACCACAACACACCCATTGTACAGTCTAACTAACGTCACTGACAACCATCCACGGACGGACCAACACAACACACCCATTGTACAGAGTCTAACTAATGTCACTGACAACCATCCACGGACGGACCAACACAACACACCTATTGTACAGAGTCTAACTAATGTCACTGACAACCATCCACGGACGGACCAACACAACACACCTATTGTACAGAGTCTAACTAACGTCACTGACAACCAGCCACGGACGGACCAACACAACACACCCGTTGTACAGAATCTAACTAACGTCACTGACAACCATCCACGAACGGACCACCACAACACACCCAGTGTACAGAGTCTAACTAATGTCACTGACAACCATCCACGGACGGACCAACATAACACAACCATTGTAGGCCATTGTACAGAGTCCTGCTTATATAGACGTCAACAGGACTAACGTCACCGACAACTATCCACGAACGGGTCAACACCCAATTTACACAGTCGTGCGTTTATAGACGTCCACACGACTAACGTCACCGACAACCATCCACGGACGGGTCAACACCCAATTTACACAGTCGTGCGTATATAGACGTCCACACGACTAACGTCACTGACAACCATCCACGGACGGATCAGCACAACACAACCGTTGTACAGAGTCGTGCTTATATAGACGTCCACACGACCACCCACGGGCGGACCAACACACCCGTTGCCAGTTGTACAGTAATCTCCAAGACGAATATATAACACACCTAACGCACAACAAAAGTAGATTTCTTTGTGTGTATGGTTGTGTTTTTGTTTTGGTTACGCTGGCTCTATTTATAACGTGAATACCGTACGTGAACGATTTGACAATCTGCTCCGATTAGATAAGCATATATATTTTTTATAAAACGGTTGCCATGCAGACGGGTTGCACCGTGAATATACACTCTGTGGTCCGTGACAGGTTCTGCATGTCTGCATGAGTAATGGCTAAGTTATTTGATATCAGCATCTCTAACGGTTTAAAGTTTAAACTGTAAGGCAATACGATAGCATCGAGATTCTCATGAGAATAGCTTTTAAAATGTTTGCAAAAACCAGTTAGGATCGCCCATATTGAATTTATATTATACTCAACGCAAAAAAAATATAAATGATAGAATGTCCGTGACTATAGTCTATTATTCAGAATGGGAAGTAAGCATCAGTGGCCAGCAGACAGAACATTTAAATATTGACCTAGTTTTCACATGCCATTTACCTACTTGTTTGACATTGCATTTGAAAAATAAAAAACACGTCCAAATTAATATTAACGTCAGCTGATCAATGTCATTATGATGCAACGTTTCTCCCCATAGCCTTTACACGGTTTTCTCTTATCATTGTAATCATTGTGGAGTAAACAGACGGAAAAAGCCTACGAAAACAATATGAGCTTGCTTCTTGCTTTGTTTACTTCTTACTTTAGGGGCTGTCTTGTCCAGTAGGAACTGTCGTTGTACAGTATAGGGGCTGGCGTTACCCAGTGGATAGCACTGTGGACTGTGCCACTGCGTTTTGTCGGTGTGTTCTTGGGGATGTAACCCGTGTATATGAGTCCGCTCTTCCAAGAACGTCAAAGGAATCAACTTAATAGTAAGAGTAGGGTCATTCCTATGTAGCCTTCCCCTCTCTCGGGGTGGGGTGGGATGTTGTGACTTTAAATACTCTATATGGTGTTGATGAGCCGTTAAACAACCTTTAATGTGTACACAATTGAACACTTATTGACTTTGTCCAGATTATACATAGTACAAGATGAAATGAGTATATACTATATAATGTTATAATAATAATAAAAAGTATGTAATCCGGACAATTTACAATACAGTCTGGCCTCAAGAGTACAGCCCGTGCTATTGTGATTAATCAAACACGTGTAAGATTGCGAACCGCGGCAACATGGTAATTAGTTCACAGGAAAATACCCATTTGTGTTTGTTGAGATGGCAGTTTTCAAGGACTCTCTTTCTCTTGTCCCAAATGCTTGCTTTTTTTTCTATAGACACTCTACATTTCAGTTCCCCAGTCATGTGTGAATATATTGTAGACAACAGCTGGGTAGTATTAGATTTGATGTAACCCGCAAAAACACTTGAAATATTTGTAAATAGTTCTCCACGATAAATTATATTCACTTCACCGTCTCTGTTCTGCGAGTTTGTGCCATGAAAAAGACACGCTTGTTTCGTATAAGAGGACTCTATTGTTATGATAGCAAGGACGTTTTCACACGCTTTCCTTTTTGTTTAGCTCTACTGACCAGCAGAGCTATGGGATTCCGAGTTGTCCGTCGTTGTCCGTCATATGTCTTTTACCTCGTTAAGACGACAGGGCCTTCATTTTTCATGTGATCTTTACCAAACTTGGCCAGATTGTTGATATCATTGAAAGCTCAGAAAACTACATACACCAACAAGATCTGATTAGTAACATTGGAGTTATGGTCCTTAATTTTGGTTAAATGTGTTGTGTTTCGCCTTAGGGACACACGGCAATCTTGATTTTGTTAAAAACTCACGGCGTCCCGTTAGTTTTTCTCCTAACTTGCATTTGTTCAATCATTAATATTAATTGTAAGAATAGTTCAAAGCAAACTGTTTTTACATATTATTGACTTTTGATAATATTGCACCAAGAATATATTTAAAAAATGTGTAGAATAATGAAGGAAATAGAATTCTCAATTTTTTAATTAATTATATGCAAGCAGTTTTTAAGTCAAAACGATACAGGATTAATAAATCGCTGTACTAATTGTAATGCCTGATATAAAACTCCAGATTGCCATGTGTCCCTGACGATAGGGCCTTCGTTTTTCGTTGATATTTACCAAACTTGACCTAATTGTCAATCGCCACCCACCACCCATCCCACTCCCCTGCCCTTCCACTTCATATGCACTCAGTGTGTGAGAAACATTATGGACATCGTAAACCTTAAACTAAGAAGAGCGCTACAGGCCATCTTGGGTCTCTTGTTTAAGTTCATATGAGCGAAGCTCATGATCGCCTTTTGTCCGTCGTACGTATGTAATGTAAGTTAATTTCTACCCAAACAACTTCTCAAAACCAACAGTACCAAATTTAACTACAATGTGATGGTCCTGAGGTGAAGCTCTTCCAATGTTATAAAAAATATAGGTCGCAATATTAGATAGTTTTATATATTTACCCTTTACCCTAAACGTATAAGTTTAAATCTAGATCAGATCAGAGAAAATGACCATGCAATAGCGACAATGCTGAATTTATGACCTGTTTTTCAAAAATATGTCAATGAAATTTAAAGTACTTATGTCACTGACCTCAATAGCGAACGTTTTTATCCGGTTTCTGACGATAAACCTTATAAAGTAGACAGTTTGGCCTACATTTGAAAATTATACCAACACGTAGGTTAGGTGCCCTTTACTTTTGTTTATTTAATACTAGTGTTTAGGCTATATGACCTTAAAATGTCAATGTCGATAATTTGAAATTTTAAAAAAATTACTACAGTGGCACTATTCCACGAGTGTCCAATCTTTCTATAATTAAGTAAGTAACCTGAAAAGTAGGTCAGTGACCTGAAAAGTAGGTCAGTGACCTGAAAAGTAGGTCAGTGACCTGAAAAGTAGGTCAATGGCCTGAATAGTAGGTCACACTGTCCTTTTATCGCACCGTTTTCTATGATTAATAGCATGTAACACAGGGTTTATTTATGGATTGAATGTTGTTAAACGACACATCAACACATTATATGTTATTTTGAGCCTCTCCATAAAAAGGGAAAGGAGATATAGGTATCCAGGAACCTCACCCTACTCATTACTATCGAATTAGAAACCTCACCCTGTACATTACTATCGAATTTAATGTGCTTGGAGGAAAGACTCCGATAGGTTACCTTCCGACGGACGAGGCTAGACGCTGTAGACCGCACTTGGTCACCAAACTTCATCTTGTAGTCCAGAGGCGATATCATTTTTTCCTAACCGTACATTTAAAAACTAAAAGGTCCATTACTTTTAAACACGAAACATATTCTCACCAATTAAAGTACCCCACTTTTTGGAATAGGCCAGTTTTTGACGTCGGACAGCTTGAACAGCGTTTTAATTAAACAATGTTTGATGTTTTAAGCACACTTCACTGATTACTAAATATTCCTTTTAACAGTTTCAAATTTTGCCAAGCAATACTCTTTTATGGATGCTATAGGGAGGTAATTTGATGATTTTTGATAATCAAAAGCTGCAACCTACACAATCGGTGTTGTGTTTTTCCGTGATTATAGAAAGTATTGTCTTGGACAAATTGAGCTAATGTTTGTAGATTTTATGTGTTTTTACCAAAAATGCATGGTTTAAGGAAAACTGTGTACTGAACTTTTCAAACAATATTTTATTTGGACTATTGGTGGTGGTCGATCTAATTATTCTATATACATCATTTATTATTTCCTGTTTTTCTGTCTATATAATAAGTGAAAGGAAAGGGGGTACTGTTTATTTTTGCTCAGTATATAAACCGCTAGTCTGTGAATATGTAAGGATTGCTTTATCAATTAAACACAATATCGCTTTACAAATTGATTTGTCACTTTATTAGCGCAGTTAATGGATTTTGAATTATCAATTATGCACGTGGCATTCACGCTTGTTCGGGGAATGTGATGGGGAGTTTGGGTTCTTGTGATGGGGAGTTTGGGTTCTTGTGATGGGGAGTTTGGGTTCTAGTTAACTCGGACAGCCACAATTTGGACGATGCAGACGAGTACATGTAATTTACTACTATCAAAAATGCGTACTTTGTTTTCGTCATTCCCCTCAACATTCGACCTGAATGCACCTTTAGCGTGATATCTGGAATTCTTTTCTAGATTTTGTTCCCAGATTCCCACAGCTTTCGATAGTCTGCAGCCAATGAAAACCAAGCTCTGACAATTATAATAGTTTGTATAACGTTACAGGAATGCTCTCGCTAGTGTTGCTATTTTAGACCTACATTTTTACGCACGTAGTAGGTTTAATGTACTGCCGAATTATATGTCTTTGTGTGCGGGTGCAATTGAAATGCGGAATATTATTTTTCAGTTCATCTATTGTTAAAAGATTGCCATTGCAAAGAATGTTGTAATAAATACTTTTTTTTGAATGCAATACATCGGAAACAAAGAACTGAAGAAAACGACACGGGGAAAAAACGAACTTAAACACATTCTGAAAGTGACATTGTGACTTTTGGAAAGGACAAAGAATACCGCTATGTTGGTGCATCGCTATGTTGGTGCATACCTTCTGAAATTTAGATTTTTTATTCATTGTGTTTTTCAATAACTATACTTCTTTGTGTGACCAAGGATGTGAAATTCGACTGACATAGATAAGTGAATAAAAAATCCGAGGACATGTTAATAGTATCTAACATTATATAGATGCGGTAGTAAAGTCAGTGTTATCACCTTGAACAAGTGACAACATAAAATGATTCCGTGGCCCAGCGATGGGCAGTCCAGTCCGTCACCATACTGTACATGCCACCGATTTATGTTTTATCCATTGTTTGCAGAACCGCCATACTGCCGACAATTCACGTCATCGCTGCCGGCACCGACGGAGCATGACAGAGTGGACGGGACCACGAAACTTCCGACAAATATCAGTTTTAAACGTAAGTCAGTTATCTTTTTGCTAACAAAAATGACTGATTCTGCACCTATTGCTTTGTCCTCATGTTGTCTGGTTTGATTTTTTTAAAGTTCTATTTTTTGCCAAAAACTCTATCTTTGTGTTTGAGCATGTAAATATAAATATATTACCCTCGATATATTATCCAAAACATTGGAGTAGTAGTAGTAGTAGTAGTAGTAGTAGTAGCAGCTGCAGCAGTAGTAGTTGTAGTAGTAGTAGTAGCAGCAGCTGCAGCAGTAGTAGTTGCTGTAGTAGTAGTAGGAGTAGCAGCAGTAGTAGAAGTAGTATTAGTAGCAGTAGTAGCAGCAGTAGTAGTAGTATCAGTAGTAGTAGTAGTAGTAGTAGTAGTAGTAGTAGTAGTAGTAGTAATATAGTAGTAGTCG
>JAWPHD010003608.1:0-22500 GCA_037043455.1 Cyrtodaria siliqua | reverse complement strand
ATAATAAGCAGCAGCAACAGCGATGCAGCAGAAGAAGTAGTAGTATCAGCAGCAGCAGTAGTAGTAACAGCGGTTGTATTAGCAGCAGTAGTAGTAACAGCGGTTGTAGAAGCAGCATCAGCAGTAGCAGCCGCCTCGGAAGTAGTGGTAATAGTGGCAACAACAGTAGCAACAACAATAGTAGTAGCAGCAACAGAAGTAGTAGTAATGTCTATGATAATTTTGACTTTAACACTAACAAAATGAATATACAGAGGACACAGGCAATTTCACAGAAATTGAAACTTCAAAGTAACGGCGGCTGTAGCTCAGTGGATATTAAGGCAGCGCGATGTTATATATTGAGAGAGTTGCCCTCCTTTTAAATGAAAACATGAAATGCGCTGCAAAAACACAACATTAATCAAAGTCCGCAGCCCCCTCCATCCCCCACCCCCGCCCCCGCAGCCCCACTCCCACCCACCACCACCAACCGTAAAAAGAGCCGTGAACAGGTCAGAGAAGGCTTAGATTACTCATCTCCTTCTAAGGTTGCTATCCCAATATAACCGAATATGACGTGTTAACGTGGACGTAAAAGACGTAAAAGACAAAAGTTAACTTCAAAGTGGTGTGTTTGTTCTCATTGTTGATTGAGACAGACAGAGACAAATACGTATCCATGTATCCCGTAATCAAAATTGAATTGAAAAGTCAATTGAATTGACGGGTGTCACTGCTCAGTTTATTGTTCAATTAGTTCATTTAACTATAATATAGTATGCATATATAACTGAAGTAATTTGTCCAACGTCGGCTCAATTTTGTCGATGTTGTATTTTAAGTGCAATTTACTATTTACCATTGAATACATCTTGTTAATGATTAATAAATCGTGTGTTTATGTTCGCAATACATGATTGTACTATTAAAGGAAACGAAGATTTTTAAAATTTAAAAAATACGTTTGCTAAAGATAGATACATTCAGATGAATTGCTGTTTAACCGCCCATCAAACCATTATCGTACATGTTATTTGGAGCCGCCCAGTTGACAGAGGAAGGATACATAAGAATCCGAAAATTTGACCTATTCTTACTATCTATTTGGTTCTTTAACGTGATTAGAGAATTACCTCCGATACACAGGACCGTACCGAAGTACCGAAGTAACCCAGCGAGGCGCACATTCGTGATATCCACACTTGCCTCATCTCTGGACTCAGAGTCAAGCGTGCCACTACACTTGCCTCATCTCTAGACTCAGAGTCAAGCGTGCCACTACACTTGCCTCATCTCTGGACTCAGAGTTAAGCGTGCCACTACACTTAATAATAAATCTTCCTTCTGAAAGAAACGGCTTGCCTTGTTAGGTAAATATAAGCTTGGAGGGTGGATATGAGAAAAGTCATTGAATAATGTCGTAATATCAATTTATAAAAAAAATTGACGCCAACGTTTCAAACATATGCAAAAAGTGAACCGTCCATGGCAGACATGTCTCTGAACAGCTTCGCCGCGCAGCATCACACGTATGCGGCAGCATCCAATTAAGCGAAGGTTAAAGTAGCTATCCCGCCAACAACAGCCACATTTTACATACTATGTACACCGTTTATAAACCTACTGACGACAAGATATATAAAATTACATATTTTGAGAATCCAAAACTTATATACACAATATAAACGACTGTAACCAGCCAGCTCGAACACCGAAACTGGAGAGTCGATTCAAGAGTTATCAACTCATAATTCATTTTACGCATATTAAGTCAAGTGTATTTTTAGAATGCGATACACCTTTACTTTTAATCGGCACATATGCATCATTATATGACCTGAACACGTCGATAGAGTTTCGATAAACGTTTTTGTTGCGTAATTTTGCCATTATTTGGCGGGTTTGTTTCTTTAAACGACATATACTATTTTATTTGAATTTAATATAATTTTATTTTTACTTATATAGACTTTAAGAACAGTATATGAATAAAGTCTCTAAGACAACTATTTATTACATGGAACTGCTTGTATTCCGTATAATATACCGATTACGTATTTCCTTATATTAACCATGTGTAATATAAGGCGACCGAATCAGTGCAGTGTCAGTACGTTCGTCTAGTCAATGTCCCGGAACACCCGTTTAGTCCGTGGAGTCCGTGGATATAGCACTGAATCGGCGATACAGTCCGCCGTATGTAGATTCACCACAAGCAATAATGTGCAGTGTCTTGTCGTTTTTGAGCCATGTGATAAAAAGGATCTGACACTCGTTGTCATTTCATACAAAATTTTATTAAACTCGTCCAGGAATTTGTTATTAAGCTCGCCGGAGTCTCGCTGGAGTCTCGCTTAATAACAAATTCCTGAACTCGTTTAATAAAATTTTGTTTGAAATGACAACTCGTGTCAGATCCTCTATATATCAATATTAAACGGCATGAATGTATAAAAAAACTTATAGACTCGTCTTTGGCGGATAAGCGTCTAGTCAGACTGGTACCAGCGCCTGTTTTAGTGGTTTTACAGAGTACCTTAAACGGAAATAAAAACTGAAGTCAAAACAAACGCTAGCACGCGGAAGTGAAAGCCAGAAATAATAATGAATATAATTTTGTTTCCTCGGTAGTGACAGATACTAAAGAATTTATTGAATATATTGAATGTTAAATTACCGTACTGATCAATGACCCAGCACATCTACTATGAAATCATGAATATTATATGAAATAATTTCCAACCTTTTTATTGAAACTAAATATAACCGTCGTATTCACATGCAGACATGTAGGAACAGTATTCCGTAGTGTTACCTTGTGTGGGGCTGGAAGGAAGACGACACACTAACCAGCTGCGGTATTCGTATTACATAGTTACAAGTGTTTGATTGTTCTACCATTCTGTATCCGATGTGTGAAACATTTAAAGTACATTGTTTTGGCCCTAATTAAACACGCATTTAATTATGTTAGCATGATTGTCTTTTATTTCAGATACAGGCCCACTTTTCAGCTAAGTGAATCAGCAAAACCAATTCCAGTTTCAAATTCACGAACACAATAATGCTTTACATGAACGCACAATGTCCAGTATCCGTTTAGATTTATGTTAACACATTTTAATAAAAAGCTTAGAATGTTCGAACAACTTACTATTGTTTTTGCATTTTGCAGCAATGGACTCGAACATAACGCTGTGGCAGTTTCTGCTGGAACTACTGGTTGGCAACAAACACAAAGAAATTATACAGTGGACCAATAATGAGGGCGAATTCAAACTCGTTAACCCAGAGGAGGTGGCCAGCCTATGGGGGAGGCGTAAAAACAAACTTAACATGAACTACGACAAGCTGAGTAGGGCGCTGAGATACTACTACGAAAAGAACATTATCAAGAAGGTGATGGGACAAAAGTTTATGTATAAGTTTGTGTCATTTCCGGAAATTGTGAAGACCGAAACTAAAATTCCCTTCAAGCAGAAGATGGAAAGTATGAATCTGAAGCCCGACTGCGGCCAGGAGGTTTTGCGTTTTCCTCACTTTGCGTCGTATAACGCTGAAAAAATCAAATCGTCTGCGGAAAATGCAACGGGAATATCATTAAGTAAACAAGATGCTCTTGGTATTTCAATTAAACAAGAATCCTTCAACTTTGAAACCTCTGATTCTACTCAGCGAACCCTGTCACTTACGCCCGTCACCACTAATTACGTGCCTTACACGAAAATGACTCAAACGTCAACAATGCCATCTTCTATATCACCAATATCGTCTGCTTCATTTATGAATAACACCAACATGGACTCCGAGCATAAAGCCTTAAACTTGTCTTTTAGCTCGTCAGCATCAACATTATCCGTAACAAAGCCAAAACCCAACCCGTTGACGTTAAACGTAACACCCACCGTGCAGACGACAATCACTGCAGCGACGCCGGTACCTATTCTTAGCCCTAGGCTAATGCCACCACAATTTCCAGGCATACACACGCCGTTTATGCTAGCCAGTCCCATGCTGGGTTTTTCGAGGACGCCACTTCCACTCCATTTTTGGAGTTCACTTAGTCCTATAACCACCATCAGTCCAGGTCGTCTGCCAACAACCACTACTGCCTTTCAGTTTCCCATTGATAACAGGCAGTTGTCCCTGCCGAATTTCAGTGCAATTGAAAGTTTGAATTCCCCCGTAGTTTCGTCGCCCACGCGTTCAATCCCTGTCTTATGACAATACGGGGCCTCTGAGAAAAGCTAATGACAGCACATGCGACAAGGTTATTCAGACAGCGCCGCGCACCTAGGTCTATAGCAAAGTACAACATATTGTTTGATGTGTACACGGTGGACTGTGAAATGTATGGTGGACTGATGATGATTGCTGTTTTTTATCAGTTTTCGTAAAAAACACATTTTTACATGGAACTGAGGACATGTCGGCCGGTTGGATGTATTAATTAAGAAGAGTGCCTTTTTTCTCAGAGGTACACCAAGGGTTTAGATATATAGTTATATATGGAAGGTAGATCTTAAGATACAATTTGAATCTTGAGGACGGCATTATTTTTAAAACCGGCATTATTTTTGGACTTTTTTTTTCTTTTGTTTTAAACCTGTTAAAAGGACTGGAGGCGATCTGGAAGAATAATAATCCATATACGAATAAAACTATCGTATTTGTTTCAGTTTCAGATATAATTCTTGTTATGTGAGCGAAGTACACATTATTTGAATTATATACTCAGTTGCAAAAGAAAGTGTACACTTTGAAAATTTTACTTTACACCCTATCCTCTTTATCAAGCGACAGTCCCTTAATAATTCAACCTATTGACAAACAAATGACAACATGATATAGTAATCAATGTAATGATAAAAACTATGGTACCAAACATGGCATATTCATTTTTAATTCTAAAAAAACTGTGTACAATTAAATTTAAACAAAAATCTGTGTACACTTTCTTTTGCAAATGAGTATATGCATAACTGTTACAATATAAATCCCATTTTAATTAGCATTTATGATTTAGCAACAACAACCAACCGAGTCGTCGAGCGATTTCTATAACAAACATTAAACAATACGCAAACAGAAGGTAACCCGGGGTTCTATTATTATAAATGTGTATGCCTTTCTGTATGCACTTTTCATGAAACTGAAGCACATTATGAGGGATTTTATTTATATTTGGATTGACTATAAATAACTCTACCAGATCGCCTCTAGTCCCTTTAAGTGGTCTTTCGTTAGAAGTGACCGTTGAAATCAAAACTATGAAATCCACCTGATGAATCCAATAGGAACATATTTTCAATAAAATTATTACGGTTTGGGGACCAAAATTATAAAATAATTGTTTATTTTATCACACATTTTGGTCCCTGATTATTGAACTGTGATTAATTTATTTGTTTACCTATTTGTTTAGCTTTTGATATTTACCATTTTATATCTCACATGTTATGTTAAGAAAATGTGTTTGGTGCCTCGTTATTTTATAAAGTTTTGTTAATATTTGATGCATATCATGTTTTTGAGTCACAGGGGCCATAAAGGATGTTGCTTTTATTTCCCCAAATATGTTCCATTTAGACAAACGCTTCCCCGAACACTTAATAGATTTCATTTGTAAAAACAGAATCGTCTTTGGGTCCTTTTAGTATAAAAGATTTCTTCAGTTTGTTTTGTGGTGTATGCTCCAATTAAATGATTTGTAACGGCTCAACAACACGTTATATATGTTTTAGAGCCGCCCCAGAGATAAGGGAGGGATACATTGAAATCGGGAACCATGTCCTATATTTACTATCCAATAGATTCCGATACACGGGACCGCATGATTTACATCCCGATCCGGGAACCATGCCCTACACTGACTATCCAATAGATTCCGATACACGGGACCGCATGGTTTACGCCCCAATTCGGGAACCATGCCCTACACTTACTATCCAATAGATTCCGATACACGGATCGCACGGTTTACGCCCCAATCCGGGAACCATGACCTACACTTACTATCCAATAGATTCCGATACATGGGACCGCATGGTTTACGCCCCAATCCGGGAACCATGCCCTACACTTAATATCCAATAGATTATATCTGTATTTCATAGTTTTCTAACAGCTTCATAAATGAACTATTAACTCTAAAGATCGATATCTCAATATATGTCTGAGCTATCCATATGGCATAGATTTGCCACACATAAACATAATAGTTACACAAATGCGCGGATATCCCATAGTTGGTGTCCCATAAGTTTTATAGTAGATTTTAAAAAATACATTAAAAAGATCGGAACACATTCACTAACGTATGAAACACGGAACCTGACCAAACTGTGGTCTTAAATTGCCCCTGTGAAACATTGGATGGTTTCATATTAATATGTATATTTTGACTATCACAAGAGACATGTGCCAAGTTGGTGCTGTATATTTCAACAAAGATGCTATATATAATTGGTATAACCAGAAAGGACCAGAGATCTCGCTCGGACGCTTACTCAAATCTGCCATAATCTCGCATGACACAAGATAAAACTGCCAAAATCCATTCTTCATTTTCTCTTCTTATATTTAAGACAGAAAGAATATAATGATATCACTACACACAGGATATAATGATATCACTAGACACAGGATATAACTCTCTTTAATTGGAGACTCCTACTGTGTGTGTAATTCTAAGGTTTATAGTCCGTCCGCCAACGAACACGTCAAGGTATACCTGACGCGATGGGCACAATAGAGTCTGGACTTTGAATTATATACAGTTCCAGATTTCAGCAAAACTACAACAACAACAGGAAGTAGCATGAAATAGGCCATAGTCAGACTTTTTAAATAACATGTGTTGTATTGGTTAACAAACATAGAAAGATTTTTTAAAAAAATACCACTACATTCTAAACATAATTATCTTAGAGACCATTTGCAGACTGTTGGGCATTTCTATAGAGTTACCAGTGAAAGCGCATACGTGAATATCGAGTATTTTCTGTCTGCATACGTTTCAAATGTCTGGTTTATTACGTCTCTGCTTGTTAGATCTCTGGTATAACAAATGTACGTCTGCAGTCCGGTGACAAACTAACCACAAATGTTGCTATATTAGAACCCTTTAAAGACATTCCACCAAGCCTTCTGCAACATTCCACCCCGTAGTTGTCATTTATTATGCCGTGGTCAGTTTGGTTTGCATGAGAAAAAAACCGTAAACTACATTCGGAAAACGAATGAATGAGGATATAGTCATTGTGGGATTACGGGATTTTAGTAGTATTATAGCACAGGAAGTTATTGTATAGGTACTTTCAAAAGTTGACTCTATACTGGATCCGTTTGAAACATGTAGGCGTACGCCTCTGTTCTTTACAATTAAAAAGCATACATTTACTTTGATTTTAGGGCACTTTAATTGGTGTTTTTCCATGACGTAAAACAGTTAAGATCGCAGTGGTGGAATGTTTTTAATGTGTAATTAGTTTGAATTGTCATTCTACCTGATCTGTATTTTATGTCGCATGCGTAGCATGGCAGACACTTAGGGATCGTCGTCCGTCGTCGTCCGTCCATCACACTTTAACCTGCAACCTAACCTTGACCATAACTTGAAAAGTATGTGACCTGTGTTCATGAAACTTCACACACATCTTGATCTTAACCTAAGGAATGTTTTACTCATGTACAGTAACTCTGACTTTCTGGCAGAGTGATGCCCCCTTTCATAAAACTTTGACCTGCAACCTAACCAAGCTCATAACTGGCAGTAACTTGAAAAGTACACAGCAGGCGACACACGTGTTCCATGGGACACCCAAGTACACAGCAGGCGACACACGTGTTCCGTGGGACACTCTTCTAGTTAATGTCATCTACTACTTTTACCTCTATATGAAATGAATTAAGAGTTGTTATTCCTCCTTTTCTGTATTTTTGTTTGAATTGTTATCTAGGTTGATTGTTTGACATATTGCCCTAACATACTTATATTATGAGATCTTATGGAAAGTAAATGTATTTTTGTGTTTTTTTCCTTAAATATATGCATATCCTATTTTACGTATGTATCTAACACAAAACACATCTGTCTCAGAAGTTAATGAGTAATGCTGTATATTAGTCTATGCAATAGACCAACTGAAAGAGGGTAGAACAACCTAGGTATGATTTATGTATTATCATTAGCTATGGTGGCTGAGTGTTTTAATCATACTTACACATCCTACTATAGTTTAAAGAGACATTCCTGTAAGGTTTATTATATATAATAAGCTTTGTTCGTCTGGAATGTCAGTGACATGATTAAAAAATATTTATTTTTTAGGAAAGTGTGAAAGAATCATCAAAATATCATAAAAATAAGGATATATTGCCTATTGAAAAGTGCAAAGAAACATAAATGGAGGCGGCCATCTTGGAATGATGACGTCATTAAACCATTTTATCATATGTGGCATATTGATACAAAAATATAATTCCAAACGGTCATATCTCATGTACTTTAAAGTCATTTCGGTAATTCCAAGTTGTGTCCTTTATTTAAATATGGGTGCAACATTCCTTTTTACTTCAGATTCATGGAAAAGGCAAAAACCTCGTCATCATGGAAAACACCGAAAACACCGTAGCTTTCCTATGATTTTGAAATGTGTACATTTATTTATAGTCGCCCAAATACCAATCAGTCGAGTGTAAATCTACTTCCGCAAATATTATGTTCACTATGTTAAAAGGACGTTTTGTTTAAAACTCGCAGCGTCCCATTAGTTTTTATACATAACTTGCATTTGGAATGATTACTGTTAAATTATAAATTAGAATAGTTCAAAGCAAAACGTTTTTCAATATTACTAGTTGTTGATTATAATGCATCAATACTATATTTAAACATTTTGTAGAATATATAACGAAGACAAATTGAAAATCTCAAAATTTTATTTAATTATATGCAAGCAGTTTGAAGTCAAAATATAAATCGAGATGCTATTTTAATGCTCGATGCAAACTTTAACATTGCCGTGTTTCCCATTAACATTCATTAAACGTTTACACCAATAAGCGTTGAGTCATTTTCAAATGTTTGACAATCTTATTTTCATATGGGTACAATGATGCAATATCTATGAAAATGAAAGTTGGCGTTTAACCCTGGTTTTGTCAATAATCAAATGACAAATATTTTAAAAGTATATATTCAACTATTAATCGGTATAGAACACTTACTAGAATGTAAAGGTACAATGATGCAATATCTATGAAAATAAAAGTTGGCGTTTAACCCTGGTTTTGTCAATAATCAAATGACAAATATTTTAAAAGTATATATTCAACTATTAATCGGTATAGATCACTTACTAGAATTTAAAGAAGCAATTTCTGCGTTAGCTTTATTGCTCCCTTTAACTTAAAGAAATGATTTCTGCGTTAACTTTACTGCTCCCTTGAACTTAAAGAAATGATTTCTGCGGTAGCTTTATTGTTCCCTTGAACTTATTTCCTTAAAAGACTAATGAATGATATAAAACACATGATTGGTAATTATTTTGGATATTCTAACATTTTAATTACCTGATACTATAAGAGAGTTATAACGTTAATTATTTGTATCAACATTATTGTTACTATTTCCTTATTTGTGTAAATTTGTGTCCGCATTCTAAGTCTGTCATCATCTACACGTTTCATAATGGTGTATATACATTAACTAACAAATAGGGTATGCATTATTTATTTCGAATGATCATTGTATATATTCTATCATTTCTGTGATGTGTTAACATGCAATAATAACATAAAGAAATCCGAATTATACAATAAAAAAGTTTTTAATTTTACTCGTCATTTTCCCGATTATTTCTTTCCATATTATCAATCTCTACCCAGAGTTGTCGTTCCTTGCATACACATACATGTCGGCCTCTGCAGAGTTGTCGTTCCTTGCATACACATACATGTCGGCCTCTGCAGAGTTGTCGTTCCTTGCATACACATACATGTCGGCCTCTGCAGAGTTGTCGTTCCTTGCATACACATACATGTCGGCCTCTGTGAGAGATTGCATTATTATATGAGAATACTATTATATGAGAATGCCAATAAAAATTGCAGAACCCACGAAACAAGATAAGAGGCAGTATTCGACATGGAGGTTATGAATGTTGTTACAACAGTTTCACGCAGGTAGGTTAACAGACTCGCACAGTTAAAGCATGTCCATTCTACAACTTAGCGAGAATCATGACCGGCAGGTTGGATTCACCCACACGTTGGCGCAAGACCCTATACATCAGCATTGTTTATACCTGTATTAAAAGCTCTCCAACCATTGATAGTGGTAGTGAGACATTGCGATTCTTTCCCTAAAATGAATCGCATGTGTCGATGCGTGCTTCTCAGCGTTGCTCATGTCGGGCCGTGCGTGACTGTCCAAATGGTGTGCTAAAATACGTCTTCAAGCTGTTTGTGTCCTTATGAAAGTTGGTATATGAAGATGTGTCTTCGCAAGAATGCTGTATTGTTGTTAGTCTTCTTGAGTGATTATTTCGAGACAGTGTTCTTTCCGAAATACTTCTCCGTCGTTGCCGTGTTCATCTGCTCGGTGCTTGACCCTAGCGTAATGAGTGTGGAGCATATCCCGGTAGTTTGCTGTGGGTATTACGTTACAGTTGCCAGGACTGCGGTAGTTTGCTGTGGGTATTACGTTACAGTTGCCAGGACTGCGGTAGTTTGCTGTGGGTATTACGTTACAGTTGCCAGTGCTGAACTTCGTCAGTCAGTGCTGGAAATAACTTGTGTTTCTTCTTTTTACGAGTATATGACATTGGAGAGTGGGCAACACTGTCGACATTGAAGAGTGGGCAACACTGTCGACATTGGAGAATGGGCAACACCGTCGACATTGGAGAGTGGGCATCCTGTCTGACGAGTATATGACATTGGAGAGTGGGCAACATTGGAGAGTTATGACATTGGAGAGTGGGCAACACTGTCTGACCAAATTGAAATACTTCTTCTGGAAAGAAGATGGTTTATGGAAACAGAAACACAAACCCCAATTGGACTCATGACCATTCCTTGTGGAATTGAATTAGATTTTATAATCGCACCAACAGCTAAGGCCATATGGCGACTTTTCCAGCTTCCATTGGTGGAGGAAGACCCCTAGTGTCCCTCCGGGCACTTTTCGTGCACGGGCGGGCACCTGGGTAGGACCACCGACGTTCCGCAAACCAGCCGGATAGCTTCCTCACATAAAGATTCCTAGGCACATGAGGGATCGAAACCACAGCGGTGAAGGGCAAGGGATTTCAAGTCAGAGACTCTAACCGCTCTGACACTGACGCCCCCACCCCACCCCACCCAACCCACCCCCACACATTCCTTGTGAAACGCCTGCTGCAACGGGTGCTGCTTTAGCCACCGCCATCTGTCCTGGCAGCTAAACACTCTTGATTCACACGAGGCAGTTTCCATGCATGGACTCCTAAATCTTGCAATACGTTCACATGGTGGTGGGGGAGTGGGGGGAAGGGGATGTGGGAGGAGGGGGGAATACAAATAGAAATGATCAAATTCCCTACGGAAATTCCTAATTTCGTTTTAACTTAGGAGGGTTCGTAAAACGAACATTCAAATAAAATAAAAACTAAGTGTTGATCGCATTGCTAAGTCGGAAAGGGTAGTATCGACTTGGTTGTGACTGTTGAGATCATTGATCACCATGACCACCATTGTGCGTTGATTGGAAGGCGCCTCACCAACTGCCAAATGATGGTTTAAGAAAGAAAGAGCTTTCTCTCAAGGCAATCTCCACGCAGAGTTATCGTTCCTTGCACTCACATATATCTCTGCTAACTACTAAATTACAAGATTTTGGTAAAACCTGTTAAAATGAAATATGTTTGCCTGAAACTTATTTATTTCTTGTGTAAATATAATTTTCAGAATATCTGCAAATTAGATGTTGCAAGATTTGAAATAATGCATGAAAACAATTTAGTTTTAATCGGGACTATTTTACTACAAAAATAATACGTACTATCGAAACGCGTATGTAAACATTTCAAACCGAAGCTCGATAGCAGAAAATTACTAAAAAAAATTAACTCATAGAAATAAAAATTGAAATTATTTAATATAGGTCTATATTTTATCTTTGCAGATCACGCAAAAGAATTTATTGTAAACATCGTCATAACTTTTTGGAATAATCACGTGACTTAACCATTCGCCCTACTTCCTTTGACGTTGACAGAGTCAAATGATGAACGAGTGTACTCTGGGTAGAGATTGCTCTCAATAATGGCGGGATTGGTTTGACAGGTATGATAGTAACCCAGTTTGGACACTAAAACCGGGCTATCTACCGGCTGCAAATTTCTTGCTTTTCCGGCTGTTTTTGACGATTTCCTACCAGAAATGTTTATAAAAGTAATTATACGTGTGTTATTTATTGTCAAATGCCCCCAAAAATAACAATTTAAAAACAGTTTAAACCAATCTACGGAGGAAGATTGTTTTCGAATATACGGCTTGAAAACGGTACAGTAAATTAGTGCACATAAACAAACAGTGTTTTTCGACTTAAGATATTGTAAACTGTTGTGCTTCTACTGTTTTTACTGTTGTTGATGTTGCTGTTGCTGCTGCTGATGATGCTGTTACTGCTGCTGATGATGATGTTGATAATGATGGTGCTTATCTGCTGCTAACATTTTTGCTGCTGCTATTGATGCTGCTGCTGCTGATGATGAGAATTATCTGCTGCTAGTGTGTTTGCTGCTGCTTATCTGCTGCTAATGTTTTTGCTACTGCTGCTGCTGCTGATGATGATGATGCTTATCTGCTGCTACTGCTGCTGCTGATGATGATGCTTTTTTTGCTGCTGCTAGTGCTGCTGCTGCTGCTGCTGATGATGATGCTTATCTGCTGCTACTGTTTTTGCTGCTGCTGCTGTTGATGATGATGCTTATCTGCTGCTACTGTTTTCGCTACTGCTGCTGCTGCTGCTGCTGATGATGATGATGATGATTCTTATCTGCTCTACTGGTTTTGTTGCTACTGGTGATACTGCTACTGTTTTTGCTTCTGCTGCTGCTGCTGCTGCTGTTGCTGATGCTTATCTGCTGCTACTGTTTTTCTGCTGCTACTTCTGCTGATGATGATGATGCTTATATGCTGCTTCTCTTGTTGCTGCTGCTGATGATGATGATGATGATGATGCTTATGTGCTGCTACTATTTTTGCTGTTTTGTTGCTGCTGCTGCTGCTGATGATGATGATGCTTATCTGCTGCTACTGTTTTTGCTGCTACTGTTTTTGCTGCTGCTGCTGCTGCTGCTGCTGCTGCTGCTGCTGATGATGATGATGATGATGATGATGATGATGTTTATCTGCTGCTACTGTTTTGATGCTGCTGCTGCTGATGTTGCTGTTGCTGCTGATGTTGCTGCTGCTGCTGATGATGATGATGATGGTGATATTTTATGATGATGATGATCCTTGAGACAGTGATGTTATGCTGCTGCTGCTGAGTTGATTGTGATGCTGAATATGGAGACTGGTGAAGGTGGTGTTGTGGTTGTGGAAATGCTGCAGGTGATGATGATGATGCTGATGCTTATCTGCTGCTAATATTTTCGCTACTGCTGCTGCTGCTGATGATGATGATGATGATTCTTATCTGCTGCTACTGTCTTTGTTGCTGCTGGTGATACTGCTACGTTTTTTGCTGCTGCTGCTACTGTTGCTGATAATGATGATGCTAATCGGCTGCTACTGTTTTTGCTGCTGCTACTGCTGCTGCTGCTGATGATGATGATAATGCGTATCTGCTGCTACTCTTTTTGCTGCTGCTACTGCTGCTGCTGCTGATGATGATGTTGCTTATCTGCTGCTACTGTTTTTGCTCCTCCTGTTGCTGTTGTAGCTGCTGCTGCTGATGATGATGAGGATGCTATGATAATGATGATGATGCTTATCTGTTGCTACTGTTTTTGCTGCTGCTGCTGCTGCTGTAGTTACTGCGGCTGCCGCTGCTGCTGCTGCTGCTGATGATGATTATGATGATACTTATCTACTGCTACTGTTTTTGCTGTTGTTGCTGCTGCTGCTGCTGATGATGATGATGATGATGATTATCTACTGCTAATGTTTTTGCTGCTGCTACTGCTGCTGCTGCTGATGATGATGATGCTTATCTGCTGCTACTCTTTTTGCTGCTGCTACTGCTGCTGCTCAGTGTTCTCCCCAGACTATTAAGGCATGTCGTATTTAGCATGCCTTCACAGCAAAAATGCTTTTGCAACATGCCTTAATTTTGAAAAGACATGTAACAAATAACAAAAAAATTCTAAAACACAATATATAGAATCACTAACCTATTTCTTATATAAATCAAGTGTCTTTCTGACAAACTACCCATACATATAAGGCCTAAATTAAAATATTGTTTGTTTGCAGTTTGCGACCGACCCACGGCAAATCCGCCGACCCAAACAATTTAAAAAAAAATAAATAAAAAAAAAATATCTTTTTTTATTTTATTTATTTCTTTTTTTTCTTGCATGTTCTGTTAATATTTAGCTAAAACCTTTTTAAAAAAACAACTCTATGGATAATACTAGTGAAGCACACGATATTTGCATGCCGTTGATGGGCATACGTTAATAATAAAAATGTTTTAAAAAAAAAAAAATATCCCTACCTACCGACATACCCTAAAAGCCATGGGTCGGAAACTGCAAACAAACAATTTTTTAATGGGGTCAGTTATAAGGATACACTCTGAAGCATATTTTCTCTGATAAAAGCGACATGCCTTGAGCAATTCCTGGGGAGAACACTGCTGCTGCTGATGATGCTGATGATGATGATGATGCTTATCTGCTGCTACTGTTTTTGCTCCTCCTGTTGCTGTTGTAGCTGCTGCTGCTGATGATGATGAGGATGCTATGATAATGATGATGATGCTTATCTGTTGCTACTGTTTTTGCTGCTGCTGCTGCTGTAGTTACTGCGGCTGCCGCTGCTGCTGCTGCTGCTGATGATGATTATGATGATACTTATCTACTGCTACTGTTTTTGCTGCTGCTGCTGTTGTAGTTACTGCGGCTGCCGCCGCTGCTGCTGCTGCTGATGATTATGATGATACTTATCTACTGCTACTGTTTTTGCTGTTGCTGTTGCTGTTGCTGCTGCTGATGTTGCTGCTGATGATGATGATGATGATGATGATGACGATGATTATGATGATACTTATCTACTGCTACTGTTTTTTCTGTTGTTGTTGCTGTTGCTGCTGCTGATGTTGCTGTTGCTGCTGATGTTGCTGATGATGATGATGATGATGATGATGGTGATATTTTATGATGATGATGATCCTTGAGACAGTGATGTTATGCTGCTGCTGCTGAGATGATTGTGATGCTGAATATGGAGACTAGTGAAGGTGGTATTGTGGTTGTGGAAATGCTGCAGTTGATGATGATGATGATGATGATACTGCTGCTGCTGTTGCTGCTACGGCTGCTCCTACTGGAGATGCGGCTGCTGCTGCTTATAACAATATGATGTTGCTACTGCTGCTGCTATTGCTGCTAAGGATGATGATGATGATGATGATGATGATGATTATGATGATGATGATGGAGACTGTGTTGATGTTGTGGAAATGCTTCTCGTCTCACACCACAATTAATTTTCCATAGGGTCCCATTGTAATGTTTTTGTTCGTGGCATAGAGATAAAAAAGATTTTGCAACATGTATTTATGCTTAAATTCTTCATTGATCCAATATCTGCATGCTATTAACTTTTAACGAATATTTACCAGATTGAACTTTTTTTAATTTCATGTTTGCCTGACACCTATCAAAATTTAGACAAAAATACAACCCCGTGGAGATTAGACCAATGATGTGTAAAATGAGGCAGAATGAGCTAGAAATCTTATATCAACATGCATTTTTCTGGGATCTCTTCCTAAAATGCTGTAGATTTAGAACCTGGTAAAGATAAATCAATGTATCCTGTAAAATGTAGAAAAGCGAACTTGTTTTTTTTTATCTACCTCCTTCATCTGTAGGGCACGAGTATTCAAGGGAGATAATAGTGGTGCGAGTCCTTCTGCTGCTTCTGCTTCTTCTGCTGCTGCTGCTGCTGATGATGATGATGATGATAATGATGATGATGACGATGATGCTTTGCTGTGTTTTGCTGCTGCTGCTGTTGCTACTGCTGCTGTTGTTGCACATGATGATGATGATCATCATCATGGAGACATTTTTTAGTTGTGAGAATACTTCTGCTACTGCTGTTGCTGATGATAATACAGACTATGATTGTTTGTTTTTAGCGCGGCGTCCATCGTCCGTCCGTCCGTAAACTTTTTTTTGTGGCAACTACTCCTCCTCCTCCTTGACGAATTTTCATGGAGCTTCACAGGAATTTTGCTCATGATGTCTAGTTGATCCTTGCACAAATTCAGGTCGGCCGGAAATTCAAGATGGCCGCCACGGCTAAAAATAGATTCTAAAAATGCGATATTGTGGCGACTACTCAAAAGCCATAAATGATATTGATTTGGAACCTTTACCAAAATGACTGGCACGACTTTGGATTTGTTTACATAGAGTTATATAGGCTGTTCTTTCGTTGTGGTAATGCTGCTGCTGCTGCTGCTGTTGTTGCTGCTGCTGCTGCTGCTGCTACTCCTCTGATGCTGTTGTTGTTGCTGTTGCTGCTGTTGTTGCTGCTGCTCCTGCTGAGATGATAATGATGATCTAATATATTTATGAGGAGTCTGAAGATGGGTAAAACATCCTTACAGAATATGCATGTATATATACAAACATCGTCGATTTCTGTATGCTACCGGGTTTGCTACCTGATCCTGGTAGATAAGTAAACTCAACTTAGGATTTGCATGCATGCCACACTTTTATATATATAAGGATTAAATAAACACGTCGCTTATTTATGTATTCCACCGGGCTTGCTACCGGATCTTATATATTGGAATTGGGCAGATATGTAAACTGAAATTAAGGAGTGCATGTCACAAATATAGACGTATAAAAGGAGAATCTAGAAACACTCCCTACTTGTGTATAAAATAGGGTTTTCAACGGGGCCACACATATAGATAAAATAATAAAATACAAACACTTTATATGGGTAAACTCACTATCGGGTTTGCATGAATGCAGAATATATAGATATAGCAGAATGCTACAGGATGTTATATATTGATACCGGTTAGATTTGTAAACTCACTTTAGGGATTGCAATCATATGTGACACATATAGATATGGGCCACACTTAAAAATATAGTGTTTGCCCTTTCACGATCGACACGAAAATATGGCCCTATCAAGTATGTTTTTCCCATTCTAAGAACATCTTTACTGCACCCCGTAGTACCTTAATTAGGCAAGACAGATACAAATATCGGACAGGGAAAGCAGCATTCAAGGACGACAGTCAACCATAAAACACAAAAACAAACACGCAGACAAACGAGAAGGCAAAAGTAATAAAACATGCAAGCGACATCACAAACACAAAAGGGTTGACAATAGGGCTACCGCCTTGGAACGGTCAGTGGCAACAAAGGCCACTGGGGGTTTAAACCGGTTTTAGGGAGCACCAAACCTCACTCTTACCCTACTGTCATCCCATTAAAACAGGACAGTGTAAATAAAGAAATCCCCGCCATGAACTAATCTCTAACCAACAAGGCAGCATCAATAGGCAATATAAGTAAAACACAAATATGCTCGTGTAAATATAATACAAAAAACAATAGCCTAGAAAGCCACAATGAAGGTACTCAATGACTTGACAGAAGCCAGAGCAACAAGAGAATAAACCATTAAGGGCACGACAGGAAAGATCATAGACAAACATCAAACGCCACCGTCCCAATGGGATTTAGGTAGGCGTCATCATAGGGTCCACAGCCTGTCCGGTCATCGTACAATTAAAGAGGAAAGCATAGTGGCGAACTGTAAAAGGGTCCACCACCAAGCATGCAGTACGTTGCAAAATGATAGGGTCATAACCTCTTTTGATAAACTTTTTAACAAGTTTAACAAAGATAGTATAAAAGTGATCATGACCAAGAATCTTACGAAGTTTATAAATCACATCACCATAGAAGTCAGGTTGTGATAGTCCTTGTCGCAGAAGAGTCCTTAAATTACTTTTATATTTGGAAAAAAGATCAGGGTTACGATAATATTTTTTTGCAAAGGTTTTACGAAGTTTATGGTAACGGTAACCCTGATTGAGTAGCTTTTTAGTTATACAAAGATTACGAATATTAAAGTCCTCAACTCGAGTACAAGCTCTTGAAAAACGAATAAGTTGAGACACATATACCCCATAAGAAGTTGCTCGGGGAACATCCCCATCCAAGTGGGTGTAATTAACAATGTCAAAATTAAAATCATCTCTCTTGTCATAGATTTTGCTAATTATTTGACCATTTTCAATCGAGAGATCTAAATCAAGAAAAGAAGCGTTATTATCAGATATATTAGCTTTATTAAGCTGAAGTTCTTTAGGATAAATATTATGAACCATAGTTGTAAAGAAAGGGTTGTCAATGTTCAGTATGTCATCCAGATACCGAGAGATGTCATTAAAAGCTTCAATAACATCTGCCTGGGTATCTGGTGAAAGACTCAACATGAAATCCCTTTCATAGCAAAAAAAAAAAAATCTGCGACAAGTGGTGCACAGTTCGTACCCATAGGGATACCAACAATTTGTCTATAAACGGTGGTACCATACCTGAAGAAAATATTATCTAATAGAAAGATGAGTGCTTCACAAACTTCATAGCAAGTCCACATAGTATAGATGTGACAGAAAGCCGCCAGTTCTACGATGTGTAACATACAATGTACACGCTTGCGTTTTAAATGCTTCTGTTTATAATTTTTCATTTGCATATTGCATTGAATGCATGTGTTAAAAGCTCTACTTTAATGTTACAGCCATTTTTCTTGTTGCTCTATTTGTATTTCAAGTCAACACTGGTGATAATAGTCATATATTCTGCCAACATGGCTAAAACAATTAAAAAAGTCAATATGTTTAAACATTTTTAACGATTGTTTCATATATTAATCATGCCAATTAATTAAGTTGATCAATGAAAATACCATTGTTTTTCTTTTCATTTTATTAAATTTTGCTTTTTAACAAATAAAACAAAATATGTGCCTCCCAGCATACCTAAAATTTGAAATTAGGGTCGGGAAAGTGCAAACAGTCCTAGTCAGATCAGTGGTTCTAAAACAATGGTCAATGTTTTATCGATTTTCATAAATACATGGATGATGCCATATATTGATACTGGGTATATGGGTTAAATAGAGTTTAGGTTTGCATATCAATCTGACACCGTTATTAGAAGAACATACTTACACCGCTCATTTCGGTATTCTACCGGGCTTGCTACCGGATCTTATATATTGATACCGGGTAGATGGGTTAACAGAGTTTAGGGTCTGCATATCTATCTGACACATACATATATTAGTAAAACATACTTACACAGCCTACTTTGGTATTTTACTATGCTTTATACCCATATTTGGGTATTCGATCGGGCTTCCTACCGGGTTATATATATTTATTATATATATTATATAGTAAGCGGGAGAGGTCACTACTTGCTTTGCACACGTACAGATATAAGGGTATAAGGGAAATCAAGCAGTCCATATTTGGGTTTTCGACCGGGCTTGGTACCGAATCATATATATTTATACCGAGTAAACGGGAGAGGTCCCTATTGGCTTTACTCACTTACAGGTATAAGGGAAATCAAGCACTCCATATTTGGGTATTTGACCGGGCTTGCTACCGGATGATATTTATTTATACCGAGTAGACGGGAGAGGTCCCTATTGGCTTTGCTCACTTACAGGTGTAAGAGAAATCAAGCACCCCGTTTTGGGGTATTCGACCGGGCTTGCTACCGGATCATATATATTTACACCGAGTAGACTGGATAGGTTACTACTGGCTTTGCTCAAGTACAGGTATAAAGGAAATAATTTGGGTATTTGACCAGGCTTGCTACCGGATCATAAATATGTATACCGAGTACACGGGCGAGGTCACTATTGGCTTTGCTCACTTATTGTAGTAATAATAATAATAATAATAATAATAATAATAATTGAAATCCGAAAGGATATTATTTTCCAATAACTAATCATTACAAAAGTTTTAAATTGTGTGTAAGTAAATGGAAATATCATGTTGTAACGTTTTTATTTTTATTTTTTGACATAGAATATATGCAATTATTGTATATACACATCTGCATTATCTATGCATTGTCTTAAAGTTTGGTTTTGCTTTGTGTTTCAAAATAAACAATACACAATATATACTCAGTTGCATTGTATATGCAAAAACATTTGGTTATGTTTGATTGTGCTATGATATATGCAATGAAATAGATTCACTTGAATTATATCCTAGACGATACATTGTGCAACGCCACATGTATTTTGTTGTAATCGTCATGATGAGTTATGTATTATTTGTTCGTTTAGTGCTTGAAATCTTTATCAGATGATATATATATAAACTGAAAACATGATAGTTACATATTGCATTTAAATACATGTCTTTATATGTTTATAGTCATGTGTATGAACATTATATAAAACAATATTCATAATTCGTAAAATAGAAATGTAAAATAAAATAAAATATAAATATTTACAAAGATGCAATGTCCATGGAATGTGAATTTTAATCTCACGTGGGCTTACTCATATTGTGTATTACATAGTGAAAGACTGTGTGTATGAAATAGATGATTAAATGATATGAAAATATTTATACCATCTTCTCCATATGTACATTTGTTTATGTTGTTTCATTTCGTATTACCTGTCATTGTATTGTGTTAACTATTTGTATCCTCACAGGCCTTAAGGCCTATTGGAATTTTGAATAAAACATATACTAATATCTTCATTTCAAGAGGATAACATATTTGGCTACATATGGTCCTCAGACAAAATATAATATGTTTACAGTTTATACAAACATAATTAAAACAATGGAACAAAAATAATAAAATGTCTAGAAACTTCATGATTTTCCTAAAAGGCTTGTATTTGAGATACATTGATTAAAGTGGGTACATCAGGCTTTTCATATGGGTCTAGGGTCCGAGTGGTATATTTGTGCCTTAAAATACATCCGTATTTTTTAAAAATAAATAATTATGATAATTTCGGTTTTAACTATTTCATTATTGCAACAAAAACTATAATATTGCAATAAAGGATGTTTCACTTAAGACCTTATGTTTATTGACATTAAAAGTAATGTCAAAGGTTTTAACTACCCGTTACGACCTTTATGCACACATATGTTTGTAATTGACAATGTGTTGTATGTACAATGCATGCACATGTGCGTGCGTGCGTGCATGTCATGTATGAATGTATGCATGTATGCATGCATGTATGTATGCGACCCTTTAATACTGGGGCCTCGATATGCACACGCCAATCTACCAGATATTAATATCTAAGATTCGGTAGTTAGCCCGGTGGAATTCACTAATAGTGAACTCTCCTGTGTACTCTGTATAAATATATCATATCAGGTAGCAAGCCCGTAGAATACATAAATATGGAGTACTTCACTTCCCTTATATCTATAAGTGTGCAAACGCACACATAGTGAACTCTCCTGTATAAATATATCAGATCAGGTAGCAAGCCCGGTAGAATGCCCAAATACAGAGTGCTTCATTTCCCTTGTATCTATTAGTGCGCAAACGTACTAATATGTAATCTCCTGTGTACTCTGTATAAATAGATAAGATTAGATAGCAAACCAGGTAAAATACCCAAATATGGAGTGCTTCACTTCCCTTATATCTAATAGTGCGCAAACGCTCTAATAGTAAACTCTCCTGTATACTCTGTATACATAGATAAGATCAGGTAGCAAGCCCTGTAGAATACCCAAATATGGAGTGCTTCATTTCCCTTATATCTATAAGTGTGCAAACACACTAATAGTGAACTCTCCTGTGTACGCTGTATAAATATATCAAATCAGGTAGCAAACCGGGTAGAATACCCAAATATGGAGTGCTTCATTTCCCTTATATCTATAAGTGTGAACGCACTAATAGTGAACTCTCCTGTGTACTCTGTGTACATATATATAAGATAAATGTAGACGATAAACTCATTTAATCTACTAGCCGGTATCAATACATACTATTTGTTAGCAAACCTGATGGAATACCAAAGTAGGCGGTTCGAATGTATATATGTCTATATTGATATCTGATATCAATATATAAGATCCGGTAGCAAGCCCGGTAGCAAAATGAGATATAGGGTCCTATAGAAACCACAGCGTCCGAACGCAATGGCATCGCAGGTCCGCACTGTACTGTAAACAAGGAATTAATTATACAATGAAGGAGACAAAATACAACAGAAAGGGTGGTG